>CM038143.1:506169936-506432436 GCA_021437245.1 Aegilops speltoides
GGGGAAAATGCTCGGATGCATGAGATGAACATGTATGCAAAATGAAATGCACATGATGACATGATAAAATGCAAATGATGACATGGCAAAGTGCCACACGCAAGCAAATGACATGGCAACGACGGCGAATAACTGGCGGACACCTGGCGCATCGGATCCGGGGTGTTACAATCTGCTCCCTCCAAATTACCTATCCTTGCTTCGATTACGCCTCCTGCCGTCACGTTGGCTTTGGTTGGAACATATTTTTGTATGTTGACTTGGAGTTGTGGCCCAAGAATACATACCGTGTGGCCTACTTATACTTCTAAATTCAAAAGGAAAAAAAAAGCCTACGTGATATCTATATGCTCTCCATAAATCCCCACCGTTCATATATCATAACCTTAGAATTATAAATCTGTGCCGTTCGTTTTCTATCGTTTTAATAATGTAATAGATGTGCCAAGGTTTGCCTTTAGGATGTTTACAATGTTTGTTGGTTTGTGCGGTGCAGGACAGAAAGTTTGGCTGTAGTGCGCGATTTTACATTTTTAACTGGAACGTCAATTGGTTCTGATTCTTTTTGCAATGTCTTGCTGTACAACTTTTGTATTTTTCCTAATTTTGGTAGAATTTGTGGGGTACCAGAAGTATGGTGGATGTTCAGATTGCTACAGACTGTTCTGTTTTTGACAGATTCTGGTTTTGATGCATGGTTTGCTTGTTTTGATGAATCTATCAATTTATATCAATGGAATAAGCCATGAAAAAGTTATATTACAGTAGAAAAATGCAAAAACAAAATATGAATTGGTTTGCAACAGTACTTAGAGTGGTGATTTGCTTTATTATACTAACGGATCTTACCAAGTTTTCTGTTGAAGTTTTGTGTGGATGTAGTGTCTAATCGAAGATGTTTCGATGTGAGAAGAAGGAAGAGAGGCAAGAGCTCAAGCTTGGGGATGCCCGAGGCACCCCAAGTAAATATTCAAGGAGACTCAAGCGTCTAAGCTTGGGGATGCTGGGGAGGCATCCCCTCTTTCTTCAACAAGTATCGGTATGTTTTCGAATTTGTTTCGTTCATGCATTATGTGCAAGTCTTTGAGCGTCTTTTGCAATTAGGTTTTTATTTTTCTTTTATACACCATGCTGGTATAAGATAATCCTTGGTTGATTTATAGAATGCTCATTGCACTTCACTTATATCTTTTGAGTATGGCTTTATAGAATGCTTCATGTGCTTCACTTATATCATTTGAAGTCTGGATTGCCTGTTTCTCTTCATATAGACAACCGCCATTTGTAGAATGCTCTTTTGCTTCACTTATACTTGTTAGAGCGTGGGCATATCTTTTGTAGAAAGAATTAAACTCTCTTGCTTCACTTATATCTATTTAGAGAGATGACAGGAATTGGTCATTCACATGGTTAGTCATAAAATCCTACATAAACTTGTAGATCGCTGAATATGATATGTTTGATTCCTTGCAATAGTTTTGCGATATAAAGATGGTGATATTAGTGTCGTGCTAGTTGAGTAATTTTGAAATTGAGAAATACTTGTGTTGAGTTTTGCAAGTCCCGTAGCATGCACGTATGGTGATCGTTGTGTGACAAATTTGAAGCATGGGGTGTTTCTTTGATTGTCTTTGAGGGAGTCCTGGACTAGGGGGTGTCCGGATAGCCGAACTATCATCATTGGCCGGACTCCAAGACTATGAAGATACAAGATTGAAGACTTCGTCCCGTGTCCGGATGGGACTTTCCTTGGCGTGGAAGGCAAGCTTGGCGATACGGATATGTAGATCTCCTACCATTGTAACCGACTCTGTGTAACCCTAGTCCTCTCCGGTGTCTATATAAACCGGAGGGTTTTAGTCCATAGGACACATAACAATCATACCATAGGCTAGCTTCTAGGGTTTAGCCTCCTTGATCTCGTGGTAGATCTACTCTTGTACTACCCATATCATCAATATCAATCAAGCAGAGTAGGTTTTACCTCCATTGAGAGGGCCCAACACAGGTAAAAACATCGTGTCCCTTGTCTCCTGTTACCATCCGCCTAGACTCACAGTTCGGGACCCCCTACCCGAGATCCGCCGGTTTTGACACCGACATTGGTGCTTTCATTGAGAGTTCCTCTGTGTCGTCACATATAGGCCCGATGGCTCCTTCGATCATCAATAACAAGGCGGTCCAGGGTGAGATTTTTTTCCCCGGACAGATCTTCGTATCCGGCGGCTTCGCACTGTGGGCCAATTCACTTGGCCATCTGGAGCAGATCGAAAGCTACGCCCCTGGCCATCAGGTCAAATTTGGAAGTTTGAACTATACGGCCGACATCCACGGAGACTTGATCTTCGACGGATTTGAGCCACAGCCAGGCGTGCCGCACTGTCTCGATGGGCACGATTTAGCTCTGCTACCGGACAATGCCCTGGAGGCCGCACAAGAGTCCGCTCCGACCCTTGGTTCGGAGCAGACGGCGCCAATCGAGGATGGGTGGTTGGACACCACCTCGGGGGCTGCTACCGCTACGGCGATGGAGCCGAATACCGACCCTGTCCCTCATGAAGCTTGTAACTCCAAGGTGCCGGACTCCTATCCGGACCCCGAACCTTCCGCGCCCCTGCCATTCGAATCTGATTGGGAGCCGATCATGGAGTTCACCGCTACGGACATCTTTCAGCACTCGCCTTTTGGCGACATCCTGAATTCGGTAAAGTGTCTCTCTTTGTCAGGAGAGCCTTGGCCGGATTATGGCCAGGACGGTTGGGATGCGGACGACGAAGAAATTCAAAGCCCACCCACCACCCACTTTATAGCCACTGTCGATGACTTAACCGATATGCTAGACTCCAACTCCGAAGACATCGACGGTATGGACGACGATGTCGGAGACGACCAAGAACCAGCACCCACAGGATACTGGAAGGCCACCTCAACTCACGATGTATACATGGTGGATACACCTAGGGGAAGCAATAACAAGGAACAACGGGGTGCTGCGAAGGATAATTCCCCCGAAAAACAGCCGAAACAGCGACGCAAGCGCTGCCAAAAGTCCCGCCCCGACAAAAACAGCACCCATGTAGACCCAGCCATGGAGCAGCGTGAGCCGGTGGACGACGAACATGCCCCCGGGCAACTATCCGAACAGGATGAATTAAATAAGCAATCCACCCCCGGCGAAAACAACAGTCCGGATGATCTAACACCAGACACATCGTTGGAGCAGAAGAACCTCCACAAAAGGCTCGTCGCCACTGCACGAAGCCTGAAGAAGCAGAAGCGGAAGCTCAAAACAGTGGAAGACGTACTCATAATGAGATGGAGCAAAGTACTCAAGACCACAGACAAATACGGCGATGATCACCAAGCAAAAAGCAACCCGAAGCGTAAACTACTGCCCGAATTTGACGAGGAGGCCATAGAGCCCCCACAATCAAAAAACAAAGAGGCCGCCCGGTCAGATGGACGACCACATGGCAAACAAAGAGCGGCAAGCAGCACCACACACAAGCCGGCACGTGATCCATATAAGGATCCTCGTAAAGAGGACGGCGTGGTCAGGTCCATATATGGGTCCAGAAAGCAAGTTTTAGAAAGCAAAACAACACGTCGAGTATTCAAAAATCACGGCACACCCAAATACAGGGGTGCCGCACACCCCTTATGTTTCACCGATGAGGTGCTGGATCATGAATTTCCAGCGGGATTCAAACCCGTAAACATAGAGGCATACGACGGAACAACAGACCCCTCAAGCTCAAAGGCCAGCCCGGTATTGGCTCAAAGGCCTCCCAGAAAATACCATTGGAAGTTGGGAAGAGCTCGAGGATGCGTTTCGGGCAAATTTTCAGGGGACTTATGTCCGCCCTCCGGATGTAGACGATTTAAGTCACATAACACAACAGCCCAGAGAGTCAGCCCGTAAATTCTGGAACAGGTTCCTCACCAAAAAGAACCAAATAGTCGACTGTCCGGACGCCGAAGCCTTAGCAGCCTTCAAACATAATGTCCGAGACGAATGGCTCGCCAGACACCTCGGCCAGGAAAAGCCAAGGACAATGGTAGCATAACAAGCCTCATGACCCGCTTTTGTGTGGGAGAGGACAGCTGGCTGGCAAGATGCAGCACCAGCGACCCAAGTACATCCGAATTCAGGGATGGAAACGAGAAACCACGACGCAAAAAGGACCAGCGCCGAACTAAGGGAAATGGCCCAAAGAGCACGGCAGTCAACGCCGGGTTCAAAAGCTCTCGACAGAACAACAAAACACTGCCTTTCAAGTACAGCAGCGACAAGCTATCCAACCTAAACAAAATCTTGGACAAGATATGCCAAATCCACAGCACCTCCGGGAAGCCTGCAAACCATACCCACAAAGATTGCTGGGTCTTCAAACAGTCCGGCCGACTTAATGCCGAACACAAGGGGCTCGAAACACCAAGTGAGGACGATGACGAAACCCACAAGGAGAGCACCGGCAAACAAAGGAACTTCCCACAAGAGGTCAAAATAGTAAATTCACTTCATGTGTCAACAGGCAGAAATAGAGTGGCGCCCACAAAAATGCGCGCCGCACGGTCCACCTCAGCGGAGTCCAGACACTGGATGTCAAAACCAATCACCTTCGACCATCAGGACTACGCCGGAAGTATCCGGAATGAAGGATGGACTGCACTAATATTAGATCCTATAATCGACGGACTGCAGTTAACACAAGTCCTAATGGACGGCGGCAGTGATCTAAACCTGCTATATCAGGACACAATCCGCAGAATGGGGATAGACCCAACCGAAATACACCATAGCAACACTTCCTTTAAAGGAGCAATGCGAGGCCTATATGCCCATTGTACGGGCTCTCTACCATTAGAAGTTGTGTTCGGCTCAGCCGACAACTACCGTCGTGAAAAGCTAGTCTTCCACATCGCCCCATTTAAAAGTAGCCATCAAGCACTATTGGGACGCGAAGACTTCGCCCGCTTTAACGCAATACCGCATTATGCATCTCTCGCAATTAAAATGCCCGGTCCACGCGGCATAATCTCATTAAAGGGAAGCATCGAGTGTTCCTCGAATAAGGAAAAAAGTGAGACTGCCTCGACAGCCGCACATTAATCCGGCGTTTGCTGATCAAAGCCCCCAAACAGGCCATCCCGACCCCGGACACGGTTAGACGACTCCGGCGCAAATAAACAAGGGGCTCACCAGCCACGTCCCCCTTACAAGGGGCTGCACGCATGTACCATAAGAGACAATAAAGCTTAATCTTATTGGTTTTTTGAATTATACTCTGTTTATACATTTTTCGCACGATCCTTTTTCACACTAAGTTCTTCTCTTTTATAGATCAACACCGTGCTACGCCCGTCCAGGATATGGCACAACAGAGACACAGGCGCAGACGTGCAGTAGGGACCCGTCACAAGGATTCTTTTCAGATTAAGACCCTGCGTAAACCTTTCTTACTGTCTCTTGTTGATACACATCCCCTGGTTCTTCATTATAACCGAGGAGGAGGCTGGCGTTTTGGCATCGGCGCGTCGAAATTTTATGCGTGCACTGACACGGGGCTTAGGGCATAGTTCTGCCCGTTTTCATAAAGACCGAATACCTTAGGGAGTGTTCGCCGTCTCGAGTTAGGCCTTATATGCATCAGCTCTGAATCATGGCTTTGGTCAAATGTTGGGTTTGTCCGGCTCCTGTGTTTTGCTGCCTTATGTTCCGCTCTATCGGCTAACGCGGCACCAGGAGAACTACTGCGATTCTGCCCTGGTTCGTCCAGGTGAGCACCTCAGTAGAGAAAGCCGAAAACTGACTGTCATGATATAGCAACAGACTGGTCAACCACTCGATTGACCACCGGAATGTTTAGAATTCCTCCGCTTTAACGAAGGACCGTTTCCCGGTCAGGCACATACGCGCCCCGAAACTCGGAGAGCGCAGTGCCCCTAGGTGCTATATAGTAGCCCCACCATTGAACTCCTATGGCTAAGTGAAAGTGATAAAGCATTATAGTCCGGTTGCCTAGTTTGCTACGCTATCACCTCCTTCACAGGACCAAGACGTTGGATTAAGTGTGGAAATGCGCTATTTTTTGCAAACACCCCCGCACTATGTGCATGGGGGCTGAAGCCGAAGACTGCCATCTTTCAGGATATATACACATATACGTTAAACGGCCGGACAGGAGGAATTTCAACACTTGAACGCACAAGTATAAAAAGCCCTTATATTATATTTGAAGCATGGCTTCACAAATCATACATGTCATTTGAACATAACATCTTTCGAGCACTGCGTCTCTATTAAACGAGCGCCCTGTAGGACTTCCTCAAAATAGTGCTCGGCTGGTAATCGGCTCCTGTCCGAGTCCTGGGAAGCAACGTCGGTGGCCTCCATCTCTGCCCAGTATGTTTTGACACGGGCGAGCGCCATCCGTGCACCCTCTATACATGTTGACCGCTTCATCGCCTTGATATGCGGCACCGCGTCAAGGAACTGCTGCACCAAGCGAAAATAGCTCTTCGGCTCGGGCCTTTCCGGCCACAGATGAGCCACGACACCCTTCATGGCACGTCCAGACAACCTATTCAGCTCAGCCCACTCGGCTAACTGATCGGTCAATGGAAGTGGACGCTCCGGACTATGGAACTGCGACCAAAAAAGCTCTTCCATTCCGTGATCCTTCTGGCCTCGGAAGTGTGCAACTGCGTCTGCGGCACTCGCCGCCAAATTCAGATAGGCATCCTCCGCACCCCACAACTGGCCCAACTGAGCATACTTCGGATCCGTGAACTTCCTACGCAGCAGAAAGGGCTTTCCAGCCACAATATCCCCGGCCTGACGTAGCTCCTCCTTTATAGCTCTCATCGCAGAGCGGGCATCCTTGGCTTCGGCGGTGGCCTTCTTCAGGTTCTCTTGCTCCGCTCGGCGTTCTCTTTCAAGAAACTCATAGCGGTCGGTAGCATCCTTCAGCTTTACGGCCATTTCGGCCATTTCCTCCCTGCTTCGGCCGTGAGTAGCCTATTCGGCTTTTAGCTCTTCGGCCGCTGTCAAAGCAGCCGCATTACTTTTTCTGGCTTGCTCCTTGGCTAGGGCAAGCTCTGCCCGAAGGTCCTCCATAGCCGCGGCACCATCTACATTAAGCATACATGTAGTAAGGCATGGGCGTCAAGCTCCCTTACCAGGTGTTCGCGGAATAGCCACATACCTTGTGACTCGTCAAGTCGCTTATTGACCAGCGCGATGTCCGCATCCGCAACATCCAGTTGCCGCTTCAGTTCGGCAACTCTATCAGTCCGGCTGGCCACCGAACGCTCCGCCCCCTGAATAGGAAGGGCGACATCTTAACACTGAGATTATGATCGTCGGCACGCCGTCACTTTTGACAACGTACCGAGTCTCAGGGGCTACTATCTATACAGGGCGCATTCTATATGCAAAACTGTCAGAAGGTACATCATTCTTGCGTACCTCAAACCCCGTCAGTAAACTTCTGACAGCTTCATGCAAACCGCTCTCAGTGGATGAAATCCTTTCAATCACCGCACCCATTAGCGCACGGTGATCTTCTGAGATAGATGCTCGCCCGAGCAGATCCTTCAGCTCCTCCGACCACACACCAGTTGGTGCCGGACCTCCTGGCCCTGCCGGACTCGGGGAAACCCTCCGCGACGACACCTCAGGGTCGTCCGCCCCACCTGATGGCACGGCAGATGGAGGTGTTTCGCTTTCCATCATCTCCGGACGAAGATCCCCCGAAGACGAGCTCTGCTGAGAAGGGCTGAGATCTGAACTACAAGGTAAAAACTCCGGCCATCCTCAGAAATAAAAACAGGGATGTCTCTTATTACAGAACTCCCCTTTCTACTTACATCTCGCTGGAGGGCTGATTCCCTTGGGGAAATAGTGTGGCCGGGGTCCCTCCTGGCGCAGGACCCTCTGGCGAAGATTTCTTCCCCCGCTTTGAGGCCTTGACCTCCGGATCTTCAGAAGCGGTCCTCTTCCTCCCTTGAAGGAAGGGATTCTCGATCCCTGTCGTGGAATTAACACGTCAGATGTCCTAGTGTCAGGACTTAGTCGCGAGGCCAACACATCTATGTGGTAGCTTGAGAGGGGTTGAGCGGAATCGAGAGACGCAACACAAGACAGGGATTTAGACAGCTTCGGGCCCCGGGAAACATAATCCGATAAAAACCCTACATGCTGTTTGAGGCTAGGTCTCATTATCATCACGAGGGAGTCGCCGTAAACCGGCTCTCCTCTTTGTGTCTAACCCTAGAGATTATTGCTTGTCGCTTGTCCCTCTTTGGGGAGCCCTGCCCCTCCTTATATATGTTGAAGGGGCGGGTTACATGTGGAGTCCTATTAGGATTAGGACTAGTCTATCTCTAATACAAACCGAATACAAGTCCTGGTCTTAACTCCTTGTAAGGTAAATATTCCTCATGCCTTTCCTCTTAAACCGGCTCACAATAGTTGAACCGGCCTTCATGAACCGCCAAGTCCGACCGGGTTAACTTCCGGCCGGTTTACACCGCAGGGTATATCCCCGACATTAGCCCCCAAGTTTAGCTTGGATTTATCCATGGTAAACTTATGCTGCAAAATAAACACCAGAACAAATTTGGCAGGTTGTGCTCCGGGTTAAGAATTCTTGTATACCGGCACCTGATCGTCCTTAAGTCCTTGTCATTTCCTCCTTCTAGAAAATCCGGGTCAATAAGCCAGCTTCATAATCAATTTGCTGACATTGGTTTGTCACAGAGAAATATTGTGAAGAATAACTTCTTTGACTCAGCTCCCAATGATTTAACAAAAATATTGGTCCTTGAAATCCTCATCTGATCTTCAGCCGGTTTAAGAATGTAGAACTTTGCCGGTTTACAAATATTGATGGCACCAGATCATAAATGTTTGTTAACATCAGCTTTTGAAAATATACCTCTTATATGCCTATCACTTGTAGCCCCCAAGTCTTAAGAAGGTAGCATAGCAACAGCTTAAGACTTGCTTCAATATAAATATCACAATCTTGAAGAAATCCAGGTTGTTCATCTCAATCACTAGTCAGAATTGAGTATTCCCCATATGTAGCCCCCAAGTGCCGGGTTGTCATGCTTGCAGCAACCTGGGACTTGTAATTTCTTGATGCTCATAAAAAACTTCAACCAGTGTAGCCTCCAAGGGCCGGGTCATTATGCAATAATGAATAGGGACTTTGTAAATATAATCATGTAAACTTTGAATAGCAACAGTGTAACCTCCAAGTGCCGGCTCAGTAAGATAATATTGAGCTTGGACTTTGATATATACTTCAATGAAAATAACATCATATGATATAACCCCCATCATGGGGCTTGAATCCACGTCCACCAAGTTAAGAGCCTTGTGCTTTACCAACTGAACAATGTACCCTTCAATATAATGGATAAAAAGCTGTTGTACCTTGAATTGTTGACAGGAGCAATTGGTAGCCCCCAAGGGCCGGCTCATTATAATGTGATGAGTCGGGTCTTCAATAAGATGAACAAAGAATGACTTTGCATTACCCCCCAAGTGTCATGGTGCATGCTTGCAGCGACATGAGACTTGCATATTTGATGTAATCTCAATTTAAATAATGTAGCCCCCAAGTGCCGGGTTGTAAGCCTGCAGCAACTCGGGACTATTCCTTCAATTGTAGAATAAAAACCATATCCATTGATAATATGACAGCCATTGCACTAAAGCGACTTTGAAAACCTTAATCATAATATTGGTTATTGATAACCATAATAAAATCCAGCCATGTTGGCTATTTGAAGATTTGAATAATATAATCCAATGATTTATGAGCGCATGATTCCAATGGCGCAATCCAAATATATACTGGCGACATATAGTCCAAAGCCAGGCCGGTTTAATAAACACCGGATAATTTCCCATCATATACTGGCGACTTATCATCTTAAAGCCAGGTCGGTTTAATAAACACCGGATAATTTATAATCATGCTTTATTCAACCTGTTTCTGCATACAACAAGTTTAAAGTGTCCTGGCGGTTTACCGCCGGACGGGTCATAATGCCCAACATATAACCCGGGTTTATAACCAAGGCTGCACTTAAGAATAATTAAATATGGAATATATCTTACCTGTGACATTGAATGACATCATTGGTTTACCAACCTTTTGTAGTAAGAGTGATAACCCCAATCTTGAGTAATGATAACTCCTTTCATACTGTGCCGGTTGATGATAAACCATACCGGGTTGTGATAAACACCGGTTTAACCATATATAATACTGGCGACTCATAGTCAAACCAGACGGGGCTGATAGTCTCCGGATTATAACTTGATCGTGTACTGACAGCTTGTAATTTGAAAGTCAAACCTGGTTAATGAACACCGGTTTGTTCTATAATAAGATGGTAACATAAAATCAAAAAATCAAACCGGGCAAATAGTCTCCAGATTAAGAATTGACCGTGTTCCGTCAATTGACAGTCGAACCGGTCTGCGAATTTTGTCGGTTTAAGAACGCAACAAAGAAGAAATATTTATTAAAGAAAATTTCAAGCAAAGGCAATGATAAAAACCGTTTTGCAAAAACATGCTATACTGAGCTGATCAGATGGTGTTACCGTGGTCGGACAGGACCAAGCCCCCAATAGGAGTGACAATGGTTCACGTCAGCCAGGTCCCCAAATGAAACCGTGGCATATATGCCAATCAAAAGGCGTGGCAATGGTTGGGTTCGACCAAGCCCCAAGTGATTTTGTGGCCTTAGGCGATCAAGAGGCGTGATGGTTCAGACTTGACCATGTCCCCAAGTGATCTGGTGGCTTTCGCCTATCAAAAGGTGTCGCGTTGGTTCGGACACGACCAAGGCCCCAAGTGATATAAAAAGCAAATTTCAAGGGGTAAACCGGAGGCCGCTTTAAGGCAGAACCTCTGTGTAACCACGCATGATGTAAAAAATAACAGAGACCCCGCTTTATGAAGCAGAAGCCCCCATGTGATCAATATGTTAGGCCAATAAGGCAGGATATCCATGTTTGAACCGCGCATCATGGCAGCAGGTCCTCTTCGGTAATTTTTAACTTTTTGCAAGAGATAAATTCTTCTTGAACCGGGATCTTGAACCGGATATGGAGAGCTTCAAAGCTTTGTGGGAGACATCTTTCCCTTGAACCGGATTTTAAACAGGAATCTTCATTTTCAGCCGGAAATTTTCTGTCGGCCTTTAAACTCGAACTTGCGAGAAGTTAATTCCTTTTGAACCGGAAATTCTTAAACCGGAATTGAGAGCTTCAGTGAGACTGGCTTCCCTTGAGCCGGATTTTAAACCGGAATCTTTTCTGATGACCCGGAACTTCTTCATTGAGCCGGGATTTTGTAATTGTCATATACTTTCTAAGCCGGAAATTTTCTGACGGCCTTCAAATAACAGTAGCCTCCGGGACCGGGTTATCTTTCCCTCCATTGTCCTGGGGTTTTTAAATTTGCTGAAACTGGCAAGACTTGTTGCGTCATATCATCGTAGCCCCCGAGTCTCAAGGTGACTCGAGGAGTTGGCTTGAGACTCTCCATATTTGACCGTGATATAAACCGGCATAACTTGTATATCATTGGCGTTGATAGCACGATGTGAATCCATAGAAGGTTGAGGTGACTGCGGCGGGTTGTAAATTATCCCATATGAGCCGTGTCAGCAACTCGGCCAATGGTTCCTTCCAACTGGCGATTTGAAGTTTAATCAAAACTGTAGTGGCGGCGACTTGTGCGCCTGCCCATTGAACCATCCAGTGCAGAAGGCGGTTGATAATATATGATAATTTGCCTCCACTTTTGTTGGAAGAGGAAACTGGGCTTCCAAAGCAGTGATTTGCTCATACTCAATAAACCACTCATGCAGACAGGCGCAGCCCGGTGTGTT
The DNA here is from genome assembly GCA_021437245.1 of Aegilops speltoides. NCBI lineage: Eukaryota > Viridiplantae > Streptophyta > Magnoliopsida > Poales > Poaceae > Aegilops > Aegilops speltoides. Next base: position 506,181,858 of record CM038143.1, read on the forward strand.
GATGTAGACCAGGCCGCGAGAGACGGACGGTAAAGACGACCGTAATATCAGAGGCGGCACAGACAGATGAGTCGGCCGTGGTACTGTAAGCCGGTGCGGGCGAGTTAACCACGTCGTTTTGATGTAGTGGACAATTGTCCTGCATCAACAATATTGCAGACCAAGGCAAAGATAAAACTGCTCTTTGACAAAAAATAATATGTACCAATAAAATATATTTTAGATGGATATCACCTGATGTGCCAGGCCGGAAATAATCCGCCATGAAATTGATGATCGCTAGGTGAAGTTGAAGTCGCTCACGGGTGAACCGGCCACATCGCGGTAAACTGATGCGGACGGGTGAGTCGGCCGCGACGTTTGTAAGCTGGCGCGGACAGCGAGTCGGCCACGGCGTTGTAAGCTAGCGCGGACACGTGAACCGGCCGCGAGGGCAGACGGGCGAGTCGTCCGTGGCGTTGTAAGGCAGCGCGGACGGATGAGTCAATCACAAGGACGGTTCCAGTGAGTTGAAGTAGTCCGGGCCGCAAGGGTGGCGGCTTGCGCGTCCATTTGCTGGGTAATGAGGCACGGACGAACACCGGGTGCAATGTTGCAAGTACGTGCTCCGTACCCATGGTATAAAACACAATTGCCCTATGTACAAAACATATAACAGGTCGGAGTAGTTGTTTGTCGAAGGAAATCAACATGTACTTAACAATATATAACAATATATGTAAGATAAATATCACCTGATTTTAGGCGACAGATGATCACCATATGGCATCCGTAGGTAACCAAGAACTTTTGTGTTGATCCTTTCAAAGGCCTTGCGAGAGTTCGCCGTAGTTTGTATAATCTCCACTGCGTGCAAATTGTAGTATACTCTTTGGCCGGTTCAGAGGTGTGAAGGCCGTAGATGAAGTCGCTTTGGCCGGGGTGGCTCAATGGCAACTCGGTCGGGGCAGCTCGCAACACTTGGAGGCCGGCGGTTTGGGAGGCTTGGGAGCCAGCGGCTCAAAGCAGCAGCGGCGGCACCCTCGGGTCGATGACGGTGGTAGAAGATGACCCAGTGCAGTGGCGGTTTAGAAGTGCAGCAGCGGCGACGGCCGGACCCAGTCCGGAGGCGCGGCGATATCTTGATGCAGCTCGTGGAGGCGAGGCCGACTCCGTGCGACCGAGATGTCCTCCGGGTCGTGCTTGGTTTAACCCATCAGTTTGACTAGTGCGTGGAGGTGCAGCTGTAGCGCTCGTAGAAGGAGCAGCAACGGCGAGGCATGCAGGCGAACAGCAGCTTGGCCGTCTCGAGGCAGCAGCACAGCCATGGAGCAGCGACGATCGAGGTGTGGGCGGAGGCAGACGAGGCACGTCGGAGGCAGCCCCGGCTAATGGTGAAGGCGGTGATTTGGCGCGGGCGAATCAGATGTCCGCTCGGCCGGCTCACAGGCAGAAGCTTGAGCATCGTAGGCTAGGTACGAATCTGCGGCCACGTCCCTATCTTTCTCCGGGTTGTACTTTGACTCGGCAACCCCACACCCTTTTCTTTTTTTTTTCTCGTGTGCAGCGCTGTTGATTGGACGTCTCTGCTCATATTTCCTCGTACAGCCTTCCTCCATGTATGTATAGCTATCCGAGATAGCAATTCTGAAAATTAAACTAGCACTCAACCCACGTGAGCAGCATAGATCCTGTTTTGTCCTTTGTACGATAACATGCAGCAGTAGTTGGTACTACGATTGATGGACGTTCTATGACTTGGATGTCGCCGTAACGACAAAACACCTCGGGACTGGGTGCGTCGGAAATACGTGCTGTAATAGAAAAACACGGCCTGGTGACTTGCGATTCAACTGCTCCCCAATCATACTGCAAAAAATTTCTCTTGCACTCCTGCTGGCCCCTTTGACGTGATCCTTGCATTGCTTGATCTCGAACACATCTTTAACTTGCGGCGGCGATAGTACATCCGACGCACTCTTAATCTTCTGGAACGTAAACCTTCATCTGTCTACTCGCGACTTGACGGCAATCCGATGCAGTAGAGGCAGACCACGTTCCCACAGCAGAAACGGCAACGGAAGGCGAGGCGACCCGTATGGACGCGCACCTGGGGAGGCAACTTAAGGACCGGAGAGGCGACTCAGACTCGCCGTGATTTGAAACTCTGGCCAAAGCGAAACCGGCGGATAGCGGATCGAAAAACCAACTACCGTCGTATCCGTTTCCGAGTCATGATTAGTTGACCAAACCGAGTCGTGGTCTTCTTTCACTTGGTAATCATTAAAGTACGACCCGGAGAAAGATAGGGACGTGGCCGCAGATTCGTACCTGGCTTTAATCATTAAAGTTTTGTCATTACATCCAATCTGATTAAGCAAACTTTGCCTTCTCATGGAAAACTTTAATGACAAAATAACTTCTGGTTTTGCTTGCTGCCGCCGCAATGAAACTTCCGGTCTTGGCGGATCTCAGCTGAAGTTTATGCATGCGCGCTTTTATGATCGATGGCCCAGCGATTTGATACATGGCATACGCCCTTGCATGATGATGCAACGGAGATTGGCTTTCTTTTAGTCTTGGCGGATCACATCTCGAGAGAAAAACAACTGTGCTATGGCAGATCACGCAATTGTGGCGGCGGACCGATCGCATCCTTCGCCAACTCCTTTTAATCTCAACTGATGAACCGAGAGACGATGAACCGGGAGACGACGTGATTTTTTTTTCTCGGTCAACTGTGAGCTACTCGATCCCTTGAAGCGATCCCTTCAAGAACTCAACACCATCGTGCGCAGGCCCCACGGTGGGCGCCAACTGTCGTGGAATTAACACGTCAGATGTCCTAGTGTCAGGACTTAGTCGCGAGACCAACGCATCTATGTGGTAGCTTGAGAGGGGTTGAGCGGAATCGAGAGACGCAACACAAGACAGGGATTTAGACAGCCGGCCCCGGAAACATCATCCGGTAAAAACCCTACATGCTGTTTGAGGCTAGGTCTCATTATCATCACGAGGGAGTCGCCGTAAACCGGCTTTCCTCTTTGTGTCTAACCCTAGAGATTATTGCTTGTCGCTTGTCCCTCTTTGGGGAGCCCTGCCCCTCCTTATATATGTTGAAGGGGCGGGTTACATGTGGAGTCCTATTAGGATTAGGACTAGTCTATCTCTAATACAAACCGGATACAAGTCCTGGTCTTAACTCCTTGTAAGGTAAATATTCCTCATGCCTTTCCTCTTAAACCGGCCCACAATAGTTGAACCGGCCTTCATGAACCGCCAAGTCCGACCGGGTTAACTTCCGGCCGGTTTACACCGCGGGGTATATCCCCGACAATCCCCCCTTCCTTAAAGGCCTCCTTAGCGGAGGCGGTAGCTCTCCTGTTCCCCCCTTCGTCCTCTTCCAAAGGCATAGCTTCCAGCATCTTGGTTAGCACCGGATCCGGCGCGGTCTCAGGGAGGGGGGCCGGACACCTTATTAGCTTCGCTTTTGCTATCCACTCCTGTTCAAAGAATAGCTCTTTAAAGGGCAAGTAGTACGATAAATGTACGGATAGCATGTCCGGGCACAGGAACTACTTACTTGAGTATCCGGGCAATTCCAACTCAGACATGCGTCCTCGGTCAAGTCCGGACACATCTCTTGTGATCCGAAGAACAGTTTATACATCTCCACGGGTGTCGCACCCATGAAGTGGTGGAGAGCTCGCGGTCCCTCCGGATTGAATTCCCACAGGCGGAGAGGGCGACGTTTGCGAGGCGTATACGCTGAATCAAGATAACTGCGCGCCAAGATGACCAGATTGATCTCCCTCTCTTGGAGGTCTCGAATCCGGCCCTGCAATATTGGCACGTCCTTGGACGGCCCCCAGTCAAGCCCTTTGTTGACCCATGACGCCAGCCGTTGTGGAGGGCCCGAGCGAAAGGCGGGTGGCGCCACCTGCCTGGTGCCCCTAGGAGCGGTGATGTAGAACCACTCCTGTTGCCACAAACCAAGCTCCTCCTGAAAGGAGCCCTCGGGCCATGGGGCATCGGCCCTCTTGCTTATAACTGCCCCTCCGCACTCTGCCTGTCGCCCCTCGATCATCTTCGGCTCCACATTGAAGGTCTTGAGCCATAATCCAAAGTGAGGGGTAGTGCGGAGGAAGGCTTCGCAGACAACAATGAACGATGAGATGTGGAGGATGGACTCCGGAGCCAAGTCATGAAATTCCAGCCCATAATAAAACATGAGCCCCCTCACGAAGGGGTCCATCGGGAAGCCTAAACCCCGACGGAAGTGAGACACGAACACGACGCTCTCACCAGGCTCGGGAGTAGGAATGACTTGCCCTCGGGCGGGCAGCCTATGCGAAATCTCGCAGGTTAGGTACCTGGCGTCTCTCAGCTTTAGCACGTCTTCTTCCGTGACGGAAGAGGGCATCCACCGGCCATGTAGGTCGGAGCCGGACATTGTCAAAGGTCTGAAGCGCCCGAATCTGGAACCTTGGGTGTTGGAACTTGAGGCGAGGGGCGGATTCGATTGAGGTTGAAGAAAAAGAACGGGCCTTGGTCTCATTATAAACGGGTAGAATACCAAGAGCCGTCCCGTGACCGTTTGGGACTCACCTTCGATGGAGGAGGCGTGCCGACGGGCGCGGTTGGGTTACCCACGTCTGTATTGATGAGATTCCCAGAATAAGGGGACACGATCTCTGCTTCGACAAGACGTGCCAAGCAAACCATTTCGCTAAACGCGCTGAGGTGGAATAATAAAAACGATTCGAGTAAAGGCTTGGCCATGGCACGACGTCATGCCACGAAATACGTCAGCAGATTGAACCTGTGTAAATATTATTCTCTCTACGGTGGTATGTGGAATTTATTTTGCAGAGCCAGACACTATCCTGGTGTTCAAAATCTTCTATGAATTATTCGAAGGAGGAACCCGCCTTGCAATGCCGAAGACAATATCTTGCGCCGGACTCGTCGTCATTGAAGCCTGGTTCAGGGCTCTTGAGGAGTCTGGACTAGGGGTGTCCGGATAGCGAACTATCATCATTGGCGGACTCCAAGACTATGAAGATACAAGATTGAAGACTTTGTCCGTGTCCGGATGGGACTTTCCTTGGCGTGGAAGGCAAGCTTGGCGACTGGGATATGTAGATCTCCTACCATTGTAACCGACTGTAACCCTAGCCCTCTCCGGTGTCTATATAAACCGGAGGGTTTTAGTCCATAGCACACAACAATCATACCATAGGCTAGCTTCTAGGGTTTAGCCTCCTTGATCTCGTGGTAGATCTACTCTTGTACTACCTGTTGGGGAACGTAGTAATTTCAAAAAATTTCCTACGCACACTCAAGATCATGGTGATGTATAGCAACGAGAGGGGAGAGTGTTGTCTACATACCCTTGTAGACCCGGCGGAAGCGATCACAACATAGAGGAAGTAGTCGACGTTCTCCTCGCGATCCGACCGATCCCGCGCCGTTACTCCGGCGCCCGAGTTCTTGACACACGTCAGCTCGATGGCGTCCCTCGTACTCGATCCAGCCGAGTGTCGAGGAGGGTTTCACAAGACGACGGCGTGGTGACGATCTTGATGTTTCATCGGCGCAGGCTTCGCTTAAGCTTCGACGACGGTATGACCGAGGTGGAATATGGTGGAGGGGGCACCGCTGCGGCTAAGGAACGATCCGTAGATCAAACTTGTGTGTTCATGGGGTGCCCCCTGCCCCAGATATAAAGGAGCAGGGGGAGGGGCCGCCCGGCCAAGGGAGGCGCCCAGGAGTCCTACTCCTCTGGGAGTAGGATTCCCCCAATCCTAGTTGGAATAGGATTCACGGAGGGAAAGAGAGAGGGGGGCGGCCCCTTTCCTAGTCCTAGTAGGACTAGGGAAGGGGGAGGCTTGTGACCACCTAGGGCTGGCCCTTTCTCCTTTCCACCAAGGCCCACTATGGCCCATTTACCTCCGGGGTTCCGTAACCTCCGGTACTCGGTAAATTCTGTTTTCACCCGAACCATTCCAACTCCAAACATAGGCTTCCAATATATCAATCTTTATGTCTCGACCATTTCGAGACTCCTCGTCATGTCCTTGATCACATCCGGGACTCGAACTTCTTCGGTACATCAAAATACATAAACTCATAATAACATCCATCGAAACCTTAAGCGTGCGGACCCTACGGTTCGAGAACAATGTAGACATGACCTAGAACTATTCTCGGTCAATAACCAACAGCGGGACCTGGATGCCCATATTGGTTCCTACATATTCTTCAAGATCTTTATCGGTCGACCGCATAACAACATACGTTGTTCCCTTTGTCATCGGTATGTTACTTGCCCGAGATTCGATCGTCGGTATCCAATACCTAGTTCAATCTCGTTACGCAAGTCTCTTTACTCGCTCAGTAATACATCATCTCACAACTATCTCATTAGTTGTAATGCTTGCAAGGCTTCATGATGTGTATTACCGAGAGGGCCAGAGATACCTCTCCGACAATCGGAGTGACAAAACCTAATCTCAAATCGCCAACCCAACATCTACCTTTGGAGACACCTGTAGTACTCCTTTATAATCACCCGATTACGTTGTGGCGTTTGGTAGCACCAAAGTGTTCCTCCGTAAACGGAGTTGCATAATCTCATAGTTACGAGAACATGTATATGTCATGGATAAAAGCGGTAGCAACATACTAAGCGATCGTGTGCTAAGCTAATGGAATGGGTCATGTCAATCGATCATTCTACTAATGATGTGACCTTGTTAATCAAATAACAACTCCTTGTTCATGGTTAGGAAACATAACCATCTTTGATTAACAAGCAAGTCTAGTAGAGGCATACTAGTGACATGTTGTTTTGTCTATGCATTCACACATGTATCATGTTTCCGGCTAATACAATTCTAGCATGAATGATAAACATTTATCATGAAATAAGGAAATAAATAATAACTTTATTATTGCCTCTAGGGCATATTTCCTTCAGTCTCCCACTTGCACTAGAGTCAATAATCTAGATTACATAGTAATGATTCTAACACCCATGGAGTCTTGGTGCTGATCATGTTTTGCTGGTGGAAGAGGCTTAGTCAACGGGTCTGCAACATTCAGATCCGTATGTATCTTGCAAATCTCTATGTCTCCCACGGACTAAGTCCGGATGGAATTGGCGTCTCTTGATGTGCTTGGTCCTCTTGTGAAATCTGGATTCCTTCGCTAAGGCAATTGCTCGATATTGTCACGAAGATTTTCATTGGACCCGATGCACTAGGTATGACACCTAGATCGGATATGAACTCCTTCATCCGCACTCCTTCATTAGCTGCTTCCGAAGCTGCTATGTACTCCGCTTCACATGTAGATCCCGCTACGACGCTTTGTTTAGAACTGCACCAACTGACAGCTCCTCCGTTTAGTGTAAATACGTATCCGGTCTGCGATTTAGAATCGTCTGGATCAGTGTCAAAGCTTGCATCAACGTAACTGTTTACGATGAGCTCTTTGTCACCTCCATATATGAGAAACATATCCTTAGTCCTTTTCAGGTATTTCAGGATGTTCTTGACCGCTTTCGATGATCCACTCTGGATTACTTTGGTACCTCCTGCTAGGCTTATAGCAAGGCACACATCAGTCAGTACACAGATTGCATACATGATAGAGCCTATGGCTGAAGCATAGGAACATCTTTCATTTTCTCTCTATCTTCTGCGGTGGTCGGGCATTGAGTCTTACTCAACTTCACACCTTGTAACACGTGCAAGAACCCTTTCTTTGCTTGATCCATTTTGAACTTCTTCAAAATTTTGTCAAGGTATGTGCTTTGTGAAAGTCCAATTAAGCGCCTTGATCTATCTCTATAGACCTTAATGCCCAATATGTAGGCAGCTTCACCGAGGTCTTTCATTGAAAAACTCTTATTCAAGTATCCCTTTATGCTATCCAGAAATTCTATATCATTTCCGATCAGTAATATGTCATCTACATATAATATCGTAAATGCTCTGAGCTCCCACTCACTTTCTTGTAAATACAGCTTCTCCAAAAGTCTCAGACAAACCCAAATGCTTTGATCACACTATCAAAGCGTTTATTCCAACTCGAGATGCTTGCACCAGTCCATAGATGGATCGCTGGAGCTTGCACACTTTGTTAGCTCCTTTGGATCGATAAAACCTTCGGTTGCATCATATACAACTCTTCTTCCGTAAATCCATTCAGAATGCAGTCTTTACATCCATTTGCCAAATTTCATAATCATAAAATGCGCAATTGCTAACATGATTCGGACGGACTTAAGCATCGCTATGGGTGAGAAGGTCTCATCGTAGTCAATCCCTTGAACTTGTCGAAAACCCTTTGCGACAAGTCGAGCTTTGTAGACGATAACATTACCGTCGTCGTCGGTCTTCTTCTTGAAGATCCATTTGTTTTCTATTGCTTGCCTACCCTCGGGCAAGTCAACCAAAGTCCATACTTTGTTTTCATACATGGATCCCATCTCGATTTCATGGCCTCAAGCCATTTTGCGGAATCTGGGCTCACCATCGCTTCTTCATAGTTCGTAGGTTCATCATGATCTAGTAGCATGATTTCCGAACAGGATTGCCGTACCACTCAGTGCGGATCTTACTCTGTTGATCTACGAGGTTCAGAGCAACTTGATCTGAAGTTTCATGATCAACATCATCAACTTCCTCACTACTTGGTGTAGGTGTCTCGAAAGCGGTTTTCTGCGACGAACTACTTTCAAGTAAGGGAGAAGGTACAATTACCTCATCAAGTTCTACTTTCCTCCCACTCACTTCTTTCGAGAGAAACTCCTTCTCTAGAAAGGATCCATTCTTAGCAACGAATGTCTTGCCTTCGGATCTGTGATAGAAGGTGTACCCAACTGTCTCCTTTGGGTATCCTATGAAGACACATTTCTCCGATTTGGGTTCGAGCTTATCAGGTTGAAGCTTTTTCACATAAGCATCGCATCCCCAAACTTTAAGAAACGACAACTTTGGTTTCTTGCTAAACCATAGTTCATAAGGTGTCGTCTCAACGGATTTTGACGGTGTTCTATTCAGGTGAATGCGGCCGTCTCTAGAGCATAACCCCAAAACGATAGCGGTAAATCTGTAAGAGACATCATAGATCGCACCATATCTAGTAAAGTGCGATTCGACGCTCGGACACACCATTACGCTGTGGTGTTCCGGTGGCGTGAGTTGCTAAACTATTCCGCATTGTTTCAAATGTAGACCAAACTCGTAACTCAAATATTCACCTCCACGATCGATCGTAGAAATTTAATTTTCTTGTTACAATGATTTTCAACTTCACTCTGAAATTCTTTGAACTTTTCAAACGTTTCAGACTTATGTTTCATTAAGTAGATATACCCATATCTGCTTAAGTCATCTGTGAAGGTGAGAAAATAACGATATCCGCCACGAGCCTCAACATTCATTGGACCACATACATCTCAGATGTATGATTTCCAACAAATCTGTTGCTCTCTCCATAGTACCGAGAACGGTGTTCTAGTCATCTTGCCCATGAGGCACGGTTCGCAAGTGCCAAGTGATTCATAATCAAGTGACTCCAAAAGTCCATCAAGATGGAGTTTCTTCATGCGCTTTATACCGATATGACCTAAACGGCGATGCCACAAATAAGTTGCACTATCATTATCAACTCTGCATCTTTTGGCTTCAACATTATGAATATGTGTATCACTACTATCGAGATTCATCAAAAATAGACCACTCCTCAAGGGTGCATGACCATAAAAGATATTACTCATATAAATAGAACAACCATTATTCTCTGATTTAAATGAATAACCGTCTCGCATTAAACAAGATCCAGATATAATGTTCATGCTCAACGCAGGCACCAAATAACAATTATTTAGGTCTAAAACTAATCCCGAAGGTAGATGTAGAGGTAGCGTGCCGACCGCGATCACATCGACTTTGGAACCATTTCCCACGCGCATCGTCACCTCGTCCTTTGCCAGTGTTCGCAATCCGTAGTCCTGCTTGAGTTGCAAATATTAGCAATGTAACCAGATATCAAATACCAGTGCTCTGCGAGCTCTAGTAAGGTACACATCAATAACATGTATATCACATATACCTTTGTTCACCTTGCCATCCTTCTTATCCGCCAAATACTTGGGGCAGTTCCGCTTCCGGACTATCGCTTGCGGTAGAAGCACTCGATTTCAGGCTTAGGTCCGGACTTGGGTTTCTTCTCCCGAGCAGCAACTTGCTTGCTGTTCTTCTTGAAGTTCCTTCTTCTTCCCTTTGCCTTTCTTCTTGAAACTAGTGGTCTTATTGACCATCAACACTTGATGCTCCTTCTTGATTTCTACCTCCGCAGCCTTTAGCATTGCGAAGAGCTCGAGCATAGTCTTTACTAACCCTTGCATATTATAGTTCACCACGAAGCCTTTGTAGCTTGGTGGCGTGATTGAAGAATTACATCAATGACACAATCATCCGGAAGATTAACTCCCAATTGTGTTAAGTGATTGTAGTACCCGACATTACGAGTATATGCTCACTAATGTAACTATTCTCCTCCATCTTGCAGCTATAGAACTTATTGGAGACTTCATATCTCTCAATCCGGGCATTCTGTTGGAATATCAAATTCAACTCTGGAACATCTCATATGCTCCATGACGTTCAAAACGTCGTTGAAGTCCCGGTTCTAAGCCGTAAAGCATGGCACATGAACTATAGAGTAGTCATCACTTTGCTCGCCAGACGTTCTTAACGCCGTCGGTTACATCGGCAGCGAGCAGTTCGCACCCAGCGGTGCATCCAGACGTAAGTCTTCGTGCAGCAATGAGGATAATCCTCGAGTTACGGACCCGATCCGTGTAATTGCTACCATCATCTTTCAACTTTGCTTTCTCAAGGAACGCATTAAAATTCAACGGAACAACAAAGACGAGCCATCTATCTACAATCATACATAAACAAGCAAGATACTATCGGTACTAAGTTCATGATAAATTTAAGTTCAATTAATCATATTACTTAAGAACTCCCACTTAGAAAGACATCTCTAGTCATCCAAGTGATCACGTGATCCAAATCAACTAAACCATAACCGATCATCACGTGAAATGGAGTAGTTTTCAATGGTGAACATCTTATGTTGATCATATCTACTATATGATTCACGCCGACCTTTCGGTCTCCGTGTTCCGAGGCCATATCTGCATATGCTAGGCTCGTCAAGTATAACCCGAGTATTCTCGTGTGCAAAACTGGCTTGAACCCGTTGTAGATGGACGTGAGCTTATCACACCGATCATCACGTGGTGTCCGGCACGACGAACTTTGGCAACGGTGCATACTCGGGGAGAACACTTCTTGATAATTTAGTGAGAGATCATCTTATAATGCTACCGTCAATCAAAGCAAGATAAGATGCATAAAAGGATAAACATCACATGCAAATCAATATAAAGTGATATGATATGGTCATCATCATCTTGTGCTTCATGATCTCCATCTTGTAGCACCACCATGATCACCATCGTCACCGGCGCGACACCTTGATCTCCATCGTAGCATCGTTGTCGTCTCGCCAAACTTATGCTTCTACGACTATCGCTACCGCTTAGTGATAAAGTAAAGCATTACGTAGCGATTGCATTGCATACAATAAAGCGACAACCATATGGCTCCTGCCATTGCCGATAACTTCGTTACAAAACATGATCATCTCATACAATAAAATATAGCATCACATCTTGACCATATCACATCACAACATGCCCTGCAAAAACAAGTTAGACGTCCTCTACTTTGTTGTTGCAAATTTTACGTGGCTGCTACGGGCTTAAGCAAGATCCAGTCTCACCTCGCATCAAAACCACAACGATATTTCGTCAAATAGACTCCGTTTAACCTTCTCAAGGACCGGGCGTAGCCACACTCGGTTCAACTAAAGTGAGAGAGACAGCACCCACCAGTCACCTTTAAGCAACGAGTGCTCGTAGCGGTGAAACCAGTCTCGCGTAAGCGTACGCGTAATGTCGGTCTAGGCCGCTTCATCTCACAATACTGCTGAACCAAAGTATGACATGCTGGTAGGTAGTATGACTTGTATCGCCCACAACTCACTTGTGTTCTACTCGTGCAAAACATCAAACCATAGAAAAAACCTAGGCTCTCATACCACTGTTGGGGAACGTAGTAATTTCAAAAAAATTCCTACGCACACTCAAGATCATGGTGATGTATAGCAACGAGAGGGGAGAGTGTTGTCTACATACCCTTGTAGACCCGGCGAAGCGATCACAACGTAGAGGAAGTAGTCGACGTTCTCCTCGCGATCCGACCGATCCCGACGCCAGCACTCGGCGCCCGAGTTCTTGACACACGACAGCTCGATGACGTCCCTCGACTCCGATCCAGCCGAGTGTCGAGGAGAGTTTCGTCGACCGACGGCGTGGTGGCGATCTTGATGTTTCACGGCGCAGGCTTCGCTTAAGCTTCATGACGGTATGACCGAGGTGGAATATGGTGGAGGGGGCACCGCACACGGCTAAGGAACGATCCGTAGATCAAACTTGTGTGTTCATGGGGTGCCCCCCCCCCAGATATAAAGGAGCAGGGGAGGGGCCGGCCGGCCAAGGGAGGCGCTGCCAGGAGTCCTACTCTTCGGGAGTAGGATTCCCCCCAATCCTAGTTGGAATAGGATTCCTGAGGGGAAAGAGAGAGAGGGGCGGCCCCTTTCCTAGTCCTAGTAGGACTAGGGAAGGGGAGGCGCACGCCACCTAGGGCTGGCCCTTTCTCCTTTCCACCAAGGCCCACTATGGCCCATTTACCTCCCGGGGTTCCGTAACCTCCGGTACTCGGTAAATTCTGTTTTCACCCGAACCATTCCAACTCCAAACATAGGCTTCCAATATATCAATCTTTATGTCTCGACCATTTCGAGACTCCTCGTCATGTCCGTGATCACATCCGGGACTCGAACTTCTTCGGTACATCAAAATACATAAACTCATAATAACCGCCATCGAAACCTTAAGCGTCACGGACCCTACGGTTCGAGAACAATGTAGACATGACCTAGAACTATTCTCGGTCAATAACCAACAGCGGGACCTGGATGCCCATATTGGTTCCTACATATTCTTCAAGATCTTTATCGGTCGACCGCATAACAACATACGTTGTTCCCTTTGTCATCGGTATGTTACTTGCCCGAGATTCGATCGTCGGTATCCAATACCTAGTTCAATCTCGTTACGCAAGTCTCTTTACTCGCTCGTAATACATCATCTCACAACTATCTCATTAGTTGTAATGCTTGCAAGGCTTCAGTGATGTGTATTACCGAGAGGGCCCAGAGATACCTCTCCGACAATCGGAGTGACAAAACCTAATCTCGAAATACGCCAACCCAACATCTACCTTTGGAGACACCTGTAGTACTCCTTTATAATCACCCGATTCGTTGTGACGTTTGGTAGCACCAAAGTGTTCCTCCGTAAACGGAGTTGCATAATCTCATAGTTACAGGAACATGTATATGTCATGGATAAAAGCAGTAGCAACATACTAAACGATCGTGTGCTAAGCTAATGGAATGGGTCATGTCAATCAGATCATTCTACTAATGATGTGACCTTGTTAATCAAATAACAACTCCTTGTTCATGGTTAGGAAACATAACCATCTTTGATTAACAAGCTAGTCTAGTAGAGGCATACTAGTGACATGTTGTTTTGTCTATGCATTCACACATGTATCATGTTTCCGGTTAATACAATTCTAGCATGAATGATAAACATTTATCATGAAATAAGGAAATAAATAATAACTTTATTATTGCCTCTAGGGCATATTTCCTTCACTACCCATATCATCAATATCAATCAAGTAGGAGTAGGGTTTTACCTCCATCGAGAGGGCCCGAACCTGGGTAAAAACATCGTGTCCCTTGTCTCCTGTTACCATCCACCTAGACGCACAGTTCGGGACCCCCTACCCGAGATCCGCCGGTTTTGACACCGACAATCTTCCTTATGAGTGGCGGTCGGGGACGAGCGATGGTCTTTTCCTACCAATCTATCCCCCTAGGGGCATGCGTAGTACTACTTTGCTTCGAGGGCTAATAAATTCTTGCAATAAGTATATGAGTTCTTTATGACTAATGTGAGTCCATGGATTATACGCACTCTCACCGTTCCATCATTGCTAGCCTCTTCGGTACCGTGCATTGCCCTTTCTCACTTCGAGAGTCGGTGCAAATTTCGCCGGTGCATTCAAACCCCGTGATACGATACGCTCTATCACACATAAGCCTCATTATATCTTCCTCAAAACAGACACCATACCTACCTATCATGGCATTTCCATAGCCATTCCGAGATATATTGCCATGCAACTTCCATCATCATCATATTCATGACTTGAGCATTCATTGTCATATTGCTTTGCATGATCGTAAGATAGCTAGCATGATGTTTTCATGGCTTGTCCTCTTTTTTGATGTCATTGCTACGCTAGATCATTGCACATCCCGGTACACCGCTGGAGGCATTCATAGAGTCATATCTTTGTTCTAGATATCGAGTTGTAATATTGAGTTGTAAGTAAATAAAAGTGTGATGATCATCATTATTAGAGCATTGCCCCAGTGAGGAAAGGATGATGGAGACTATGATTCCCCCACAAGTCGGGATGAGACTCCGGAAGAAAAAAAAGAGAAAGGCCAAAAGAAGAGAGAAGGCCCAAAAAAACAAAAAAAATGAGAGAAAAAGAGAGAAGGGGCAATGTTACTATCTCTTTTTCCACACTTGTGCTTCAAAGTAGCACCATGTTCTTCATATAGATTGTCTCCTATGTTGTCACTTTCGTATACTAGTGGGAATTTTCATTATAGAACTTGGCTTGTATATTCCAACGATGGGCTTCCTCAAATGCCCTAGGTCTTCATGAGCACGCAAGTTGGATGCACACCCACTTAGTTTCTTTTGTTGAGTTTTCATACACTTATAGCTCTTAGTGCATCCGTTGCATGGCAATCCCTACTCCTCACGTTAATATCTATTAATGGGCATCTCCATAGCCCGTTGATACGCCTAGTTGATGTGAGACTTTCTCCTTTTTTGTCTTCTCCACATAACCTCCATCATTATATTCTATTCCACCTATAGTGCTATATCCATGGCTTGCGCTCATGTATTGCGTGAGGGTTGAAAAAGCTGAAGCGCGTTAAAAAGTATGAACCAATTGCTTGGCTCGTCATCGGGGTTGTGCATGATGGGAGCATTTTTGTGTGACGAAAATGAAGCATGGCCAAACTGTATGATTTTGTAGGGATGAGCTTTCTTTGGCTATGTTATTTCGATAAGACATAATTGCGTGGTTGGTATGCTTGAAGTATTATTGTTTTTATGTCAAATGATAGACTATTGCTTTTAATCACTCTGTCTTAATATTCATGCCATGATTAGACATATGATCAAGATTATGCTAGGTAGCATTCCACATCAAAAATTATTCTTTTTTATCATTTACCTACTCGAGGACAAGCAGGAATTAAGCTTGGGGATGCTGATACGTCTCCGTCGTATCTATAATTTTTGATTGTTCCATGCCAATATTATTCACTTTCATATACTTTTTGGCAACTTTTTATATTATTTTTGGAACTAACATATTGATCCAGTGCCCAGTGCCAGTTCCTGTCTGTTGCATGTTTTATGTTTCGCAGAATATCCATATCAAACGGAATCCAAATGGGATAAAAACGGATGGAGCTTATTTTTGGAAAATATGGAAAATTCCAGAAGAAAAATCCACGCGAGACGGTGCCCGAGGTGGTCACGAGGCAGGGGGGCGCGCCCTCCCCCTGGGCGCGCGGCCTACCCTCGTGAGCCCACCGTAAGGCAATTGATGCTCTTCTTTTGCCGCAAGAAAGATAATATTCGGGAAAAATCACGGAAAAGGTTTCAGGCCAATCGGAGTTACGGATCTCCATATATACGCAAAACGGTGAAACAGAGCCAAAAGCCAACGCAGAGAACGCAGAAACAGAGAGATAGATCCAATCTCGGAGGGGCTCTCGCCCCTCCCAAGCCATGGGAGCCAAGGACCAGAGGGGAAACCCTCCTCCCATCTAGGGAGGAGGTCAAGGAAGAAGAAGAAGAAGGGGGGCCCTCTCCCCCTTGCTTCCGGTGGCGCCGGAACGCCGCCGGGGCCATCATCATCACCGCGATCTTCACCAACACCTCCGCCATCTTCACCAACATCTCCACCAACTCTTCCCCCCTCTATGCAGCGGTGTAACCTCTCTCTTACCTGCTGTAATCTCTACTTAAACATGGTGCTCAATGCTATATATTATTTCCCAATGATGTATGGCTATCCTATGATGTTTGAGTAGATCTCTTTTGTCCTAATGGCTATTTGATGATCGTGATTGGTTTGAGTTGTATGTTTTATTATTGATGTTGTCCTATGGTGCCCTCCGTGTCGCGCAAGCGTGAGGGATTCCCGTTGTAGGTTGTTGCAGTACGTTCATGATTCGCTTATAGTAGGTTGGTGAGTGACTGAAACACAAAACCGAGTAGGAGGGATTTTTGCGTATGGGATAAAGGGGACTTGATGCTTTAATGCTATGGTTGGGTTTTTACCTTAATGAATCTTTAGTAGTTGCGGATGCTTGCTAGAGTTCCAATCATAAGTGCATATGATCCAAGTAGAGAAAGTATGTTAGCTTATGCCTCTCCCTCAAATAGAATTGCAATAACGATTACCGGTCTAGTTATCGATTGCCTAGGGACAAATAACTTTCTTGTTGACAAAAGCTCTTTACTTTTACTAATTTAGTTGTGTCTTTATCTAAACATCCCCTAGTTTATATTTACGTGTTCTTTACTTTCTTGCAAACCTATCCAACAACACCTACAAAGTACTTCTAGTTTCATACTTGTTCTAGGTAAAGCGAACGTCAAGCGTGCGTAGAGTTGTATTGGTGGTCGATAGAACTTGAGGGAATATTTATTCTACCTTTAGCTCCTCGTTGGGTTCGACACTCTTACTTATCGAAAACTGTTGCGATCCCCTATACTTGTGGGTTATCATGGACCCATTTCAAATTAGCTATCGTGGTGCATTGGCCTGTGGAGTATACATGGGCTGTTTTGGACGTAAATGGGCTTGTGTTTATGTGTGTGATACTGTTGCAATTTATCCAGTCGGTCAGGTTATATGGCACAAAAGGTCCTTGACTCGATCTGTCTTGACCCAAACCCTAACTCAGTTCCATCGATGCTTGGTCTATGGCTCCGTTTGCCGAAGGCGACGTCCATCGACAGGAGCGATGGATCTGGAGATTGGTCTAAAAGTAACCGCATCTGTCTTTCTTTTCGAATGCTTTTGCTGCTGCTTACTCTCTTGTCCTCTTATTGTAGGTTACAGCCCTACCGGCGCCTCATTCTGTGGACCTAACTGGTATTTCTTCGGCTATGTGGAACCAGCACATCTACCTACGAATCTCTAGGTTATGGTGCCAGCGAGGTGGCTTTTGAAGATGGCCCTATCAAGAGCATACATATGGTTGTGACTGACGAGAAGGTGAATGGCTATTTCGTTTTCCAGTCTTTTATAACTCATACACTGTTTGTGCGACCTGTGGCTGGTCCTTCCCTGCATTGTTGTCTCTGTATGAGATCGAGAGGCTTCCCTTGATTACCTGTGATTTGAATAGGATGAATAAATGTTTTTCTGATTTGTGGTGCTGATGGCCTTTGTGTTTTGACGCTGCCCTGTAGGATCATAAGCTGTTGGTTAGTTGTTTAATCTGTTCTGCGTGTGTGCTCTTCTGTAGGGAAACCATACCAATGCGACGGTGCCCAATGAGTTCGTGAACATGTTTGTGGACACTCTACACGAGAGAAACTCATATATATGTGCCAGGATTCGTGTAAACTCCCCTGCAGTAATACTACGGGCGGTGGAATACGTTATATGGGGCATGCTGGTGGGGAGGGGGTGCGCGCCAGCTCGTTGGCAGTTGATAAAAGGTATACACCTAGACGTTACATGGGCCGGGCTAGTGCATGCTATTTCTTTTCTTTTTTCGAGGCTGGTTTGATTGTTTTGTCCATTTTTTATGTTGTACTTTTTCGTTTTCTTTTCATATTCAACTTTTTATTTTTATTTTTCTCTTTTTACCATTTTACATTTTTTATTTATTAGCACTTTCTATAAAGGACTACGTATTTTTTTAAATATGATTTCTTATATTCAAAATACAAGAGAATATTTAGTTGGCTATTTGGTTTTCGAAATTCATGGATATTTTTTAAATTAGGGAACTTTTCAAAATTTGAGAATTAAAAAAAACTCATGGACATTTTCCAATTCTAAAACATTTTAAAAATTTATTCAACATGTTTTAAATTTCAGAAACATTTAATTCAAATCTAGCACATCTTTGAAAATTTGCTCACTAGCGTTTTTCTTTGAGTCGAACTAGCCGGTGTTTTTTAAAGCTCTAAACAGGTCGGCCCAGTCACTTGTAGTAGTAGCACGCTATACGGAATCGAATAAAAACCGGTCTGCCCTAAAAAGGGAATTAAAACTGGCCAATGTGCCTACCCACTACGCACGTGCCGGTTTTTCTAGCGTGTTTTGTTGTCGTTCAGCGCGAAGTCACGATCAGGCATGCCCGGTGATCAATGCGCGCGGACGCGAGTCCGAGTTGGAATCCCATGAGAACCCTGTTTCCGAACTGCCGGCTTCATATGCTGCCAACCTCGACGTCGAGCCAAAACCTCCCAGACCCTATTGCTCCAACAATGGCGGTGGGATCGCAGCGCGAGTCACCTTCCACGGTCCAAGTTCACTCGAGGATAACGCGGTTCAAGAAGTACGCCACAGCCAGGGCGACGCCGCCGCGCAAAGGAAACGGCGAGCCGCGCCCGTGCCTCGTCGTGCGCATCCGGTGCTCCGTGCGCCTGTCCACCGCGACACACCTCGTGGGCGGGGCCACCCTGCGGCAAGGCCACCGCAAGGGCGCCAACGCGAGGCGCCAGGAGAAGGCGGCCGCGCGCCGGTTCACCGTCCACGACCCCGCCGTCCTCCGGAGCGAGCCCGCCTGCCGCGCCGCCGTCCGCCGGATGCTGACGGACCTGCCGCAGCTCGCGGGGTACTACGGCCACCGCGCCGCCGACGTCCAGCTCTGGGACCGGTTCGTACCCCCCGGGCTTGTCTCCCGTATCGTCGCCCGCGCGGCGCGTGAAGATGGTCTTGTCGCGGCCGGCCGCGCCGCTCGCCGGAGTCGGAGCTACGTGTGCGACGTCTGGATGCGCGTGCACGTGACCAGCGTGTACAGCGAGCCGAAGGCACTGCTGCTGTCGTGCGAGGACGCGGCCGCCGGGGCACGGGCTGGTTCCGGTACTCTCGGCGGTGGCGGGGGCGCGGCTCAGTGCGCGATCTGCATGGAGGAGATGGCAGCCGGCTGTGCCAGCGCCGTGGCTTTGCCCGGCTGCTCGCACGCGTTCCACAGAGGATGCATCCTCGAATGGTTCCACAGGGCGGCGACGTGCCCGTCGTGCCGGCGCGACATGATGCACCATGTTCCCGACATGTGCCGTCTATGGCACATGTTGAAGTAAATGTATATCTTTACCCGAAAAAAGAAGAAGTAAATGTATATCTTCGGGTCAACTTGCAGTTAATCACAAGATGGTCCGGATGTACGAATGAACTTTAAATAAGTGTTGCTAAATTTCAGTCGGCTAAGATTTAATTATGTCTCAGTCAATGCTATATTTTATAAAAGCAAAATTTTCTTTTTAGAATTTTCCTTTTCTTTTTATATGTTAAGTCACTCAATTGAGACTTGTAAGTCTAAGTTGATTGAAACCTACCCACATCTAATTTTAATAGCCATATCCACGTATGTGTGTTCTCCAGTAAAACAAGCATGGATGAAAAGGTAATGTGTTTAGCGATAGAAAACAAAGGCTCCTCCTCCAGCTCTCTCACCTTCTCTCTCGTATGTATGTTGGCCATCTTGGGCGCCGCCTTGGAGCTCTGGTCTGGCGCCTCGTGCCACCGTCCGTCGGCGCCCACCCCAAAGGCTGCAGTCAGATGTTTGCCTTTTTCAGGCACTGCGCGAGCCACGCCGATGTGAAGCCCCTGCGCAGCCCCCGTGTTGACTAGAGCCGACGCCTCGTGCGGGAGTTGCATCATGCGCACAGCCTTGCCTGGGCTGCCCGTGGCCCGTTTTGCTATGTGAAATGGTAAGATTACTGTCATAAGCGAATTTTTTCAGGGTGATTTGTGAGACCAACCTGATTGTTCTACGGCCCTTGTTTTGTACCTTACTTGTTGGAAATGATTTTGTCGAATTGAGGTTCTGTACGACAGAGTGATAACTAAAATTATGTCCACATGGCAATGGTTTCTAGAAAAAAATTGAGTTCATACCAGGAATACATGTCATTTTTCTGTTCATACGGCTTCTACAATGAATATAAAATGGTGTGTGTTTGTTAGACTTGCAGGTTTTGAGAATGACCTTATTAATTGTTTGTTATTGTTTCCCCCCATTGTGGCAATTTTGCCATGTGAATTAATTTGAGGTATAGTGATGCCATGACAATTTTTACGTCGTGGCAAAAACTTTGCATTCTTCCAATTCATATTTACACATCGTGGCAAAAAAATTGCATTCTTCCAATTCATTTTTACATGGCAAGTTTTTGCAAACATTTCTGCTTTACAAACCATGGCAAGTTCTAGATTTTTGTTTGTAATAGTCATACACGTAATGTAGGCAAACTTACTTCATGCACCATGGCAGTTTCATTTCTTAATACCATGGCTAATTTTAATTCATGGACCATGACTAACTTTATTCCTCGTATCATGGCAATACTACTTCAAGGGAAATTGTAATTTTACAAAAGAATAATTTTCACATATTTTCTCTAACATGGCAAACTTATTTTCATGGACCATGGCAAACTTAATTTATGGACCACAACAAGTTTAATTCAATTACCATGGCAAATTTCCTTTTTTCTTATCATGGAAATTTCCACTTTTCTTATCATGGAAAAAAATAGTTTTTTATTGCCATGGCAACTTTACCATGTCTCATTTTCTTATCATGGAAAATTTCTCTTTTTTTGTATCCTGGCAAAATTTACTTTATTATTGCCATGGCAATTTTACCATGTCTCTTTATTTCAATTACTATGTCTCTTTTTCGTATCATGGATAATTTCTTTTCTTCGTAACATGGCAAAATTTACCTTTTTATTTCCATGTCAAATTTACCATGTTTCTTTGTTTATAACCATGTCACTTTTTCGTATCATGGCAAAAAAAATTCTATCATGGCAAAATTTACCTTTTAGTGCCAGGCCAACTTTACCATTTCTCTTTTTCGTATAATGGCAAATTTTACCTTTTTATTGCCATGGTAATTTTAACCATGTCTCTTTTTCATATCATGGCAAATTTCTTTTTTTTCGCATCATGACAAATTTTACCTTTTTAGTGCCATAGTAACTTTACCATGTCTATTTTCCGTATCATGGCAAATTTTACCTTTTTATTGCCATGGCAACTTTAACCATGTCTCTTTGTTTCAATTACCATGCCTCTTTCTCGTATCATGACAAAAATTACTAAAATGGTACTTACATGTGATAGAAAAAAAAACCCATATGCCTTGTGCCACATTGCAATATATTCTTTAGATAGAAAAAAAAATCCCCCACTTGCCATGTACATGAAACAAAGTCTACACTCATGGCAACTTTTAAACCTTAATGTGTTGACATGGAACATGTCTATCTTTTTCTTACTTACATTGCAAATTTATTCCACAACCCACGGCAATTCAATTTTTTAAGTAAGATGGCAAATTTAATATGCATTTTTACCATGGGGATTTGATCCTCATAACATTTTACAATTTAAGAACATAGCAAATTTTACTTTTGCTTGCCATGGCAATTTTACCTTCATTGACATGCAATTTTTTACATGTTTTTTGCCATGCCAAAATCTACCTTCATTGCCATGGCAAATTTACTTTCACATGCATGCCAAATTTACTTAAGCATACATGGCATTTTTAGTTCAATCGTTCATGGAAATTATAGTTTTTTTGCCCATGGCAAATTTCCTTTGTTTTGCCATGACAAAGTTTAATTGGTTGTATCATGCTTTACATCCATTGTAATTGGTTGTATCATTCTTTACATCCATGGCAATTTAGTTTTATGCTTTCTTTTTTTGGCATCATGGAAATTGGTTGTATGTAGCATGGTGATTTTTCCATCATTTTTTGACACTAAAAATATCCATCATCGGAAAATTTTGCACTTTTTTTGCATTTAATGCCGTATCTCTAATCATCACGTCAAGCATCACATATGCATCATGGCCAATTTGCCCACTTTTTTTCACCATGGTAAACTTATTCATTTTTTGCCATTAATGCGTGTTTTTAGGACCATGGCAAATTTCTCTTTTTTTGCAACATGGCAATATTACTTTTTTATGGGACAATGACAAATTTAGTTAATGGTCATTTTTATCAGGTAATCCATGGCATTCTTTATACACATATGAATTTCTAGATTTTCTCTGGAATTCTATATATTGTAAGACTTTTCTCTGTTTTTGTAAGGTTTTTCTGTTTTCTTCATTCTTTCTTATTGGTTTTTGGGCTTTTTTTTAGTGCAACATTAGGCAAACTGGGTTGTGCTTAAGTTTATTTTTGGTATTGGCCTACCTCGGTCCATTCTAGATGGGCGTGAGACATCGTTCGGTCCGGGCTTCCTCCCACACCGAACGTTTTCCTGTGATTCCTTTGATCGTTCCCAGCGAATGATTCGTTCGGTCTGGGGGGTCCCAACACCGAACTTTAGGTACTTATCGCCGGCCTTTTATTTAGTTGAAATTTTTGTGATTTGATTGAGTTAATCTTCTTGTAGGATTGTATATGTAGGGAGGGCGAGAATAAATTTGATGGGAGGGAATGCAGTAACCTGCGGTAGGGGAGAAAAACCGATGGGAGGGGACCTATAAGCCCGGAAGCGAAACGAACGTACCAACTACCGTGGTGGGAGGGGACCTAAGCCCGGAAGCGAAGTGAACGTACCAACTACCCTTTATTAACACTATAAAGATATGTAATGGGGTTGTCCTCACCTATTTTTTAGATAAAACACATAGGCTTGCGGTGGCAAGAAATTTGCAATCTTCGTGAGTCCGACATTTATCTAAATAGTAAACACTTGTGTACAGTTGTGCAACCCATATTTGCACATTTGTAAATCAATTTTAATTAGAGCTGTAACTTTATCTTTGTACAATAGAAATAGTAAATTCTCCAGCAAGCTAACCATAATAAAATAGAAATAATAGAATACTCCACACACATTGTTGATGAACTAACATAACTCCGAAGGCAGAAGCCACATGCAACCATTACCATTATTGTCTCTGTAATGGTATCCCTCCGAGGTGATCGTCTCCCTCCATTGATTCATACCTCGGTTTTCCCGATAGACGCTGCAGCTGCCTAGGCCCAACTTCGTCAAGCACTCCTTGTGGCTAGCAAGGTTGTCCTGTTGTCGCATATGATAGTAGATGCGGTTTTCCTCCAACCTACCATGCCGGCCCGCCGTCGGCAAGTGCACCAGCTTAGAGGACTGTGGCCCCAAGAACAAGGCGTGTTCACCCAATGTGGTTACCTCTGCCCATGTATATCTGTCCGGTGTATCCTCGAGCTCAAACACCTTAAAACAGCAAGATTCATAGCCTTTGAGTGCCGAATTGGCCTCTGACACCACTGCTAGCCTGCCGCACAGCTCAAAAATGTATCTAGCGTAATAGTCCCACCCAGGCACATGTAGCGCCGTTTGGTAAATTTGGTGCATTTGGTGAACCAAGGTGATCACCGGAGCGCCGTTTCCGTTGAGGTCGATGCGGTACTTGTACAGATCACAGCCACCGACCGTGAGCCCGAAAAGTTGGCCGTTGCAGAAGGCGATGTCCACGAGCTCCCTTTCCGTGTACAGGCCACACCCTCGCGTCGTCCAGATGTTTTCTGGGCTGCCAACCCGGCAAAGCGCTAATTTGCACCTCTTGGTGATGGCGGCGAGGATGCATCCGCTCGAGGTAGGGTCGTCGGAGAAGATGACTTTCACAACCGGTGCCCGGCTGGTCCGACCATTGTCTGGCTCCTCGAAGGCATCCGGGCACGCACAGACGATACTCCTTTGATCGTCGGAGAGTGCCACCTGGGCCCTGGAAAAGAGATTGACGATCAGGAGTTGAGAGTCGCGCTCGCGCCTCGACGTGGCGGCGACCCAGCCGCCGTCGTAGGACCCGACGAACTTCTTGCCCCTTAGCATCTTGGGCAGCAGAACGCGCAAGGCCCTCCCGTCCACGGGATTGTACGCTCGTATATTCCGGTCACGCTTGCGGTCGCCGGTCCAGGAGAACAGCAGCGGGAGAGGGGGCCGCACCGGTTGCCACGACGCGGCGGCCCACCATGACCTGCAGACTGCCCCGAAGCGCGCGCGGTCGTACGGCGGGGAGCACCTGAGGTAGATGGCGGCGAGGAGATCGGCCGGGAGATCAGACCACGCCCGCCGCTTCACGGCGCCGCGACGGCCCATAGTTTGATTTTCTCGACGGATTTGGGAGACCGTGATCAAATCGCGTCGTGCCTGCCAAGTCCAGATACGTGTAGGCGTTATATAAGGTCACGGAACAACGGGACCTTTTCTGATTTCGTCAGCCTTTTCAGAGTCGGACTCCGATGGGAGCTGCTATTCCGATCAGCCGGCGGCTTTAAGCCGACCTACTTAACTTCCAGCTCCACGTCCAGAATCACCACTGGATGTCTGGATCCCAATTCGATAGCTGCAACAATGGCTGTAGGATCGCAGCCGCAGCGCGAGCAGCCTTTCATGGAAATCATAGACTCAAAGATGACGCGACCGGTCGAGTTGGAGGCCATGCCGCGCGACCAGGCATGCACCGTGCGCTTCCGGTGGTGCTCTGTGCTCATCGCCAGCGAAGATCTCCTCGTAGGAGGAAGGAGGACGAGGCGGACCGTGCGCTACGACGAGCTGGACGGGAAGGAGCTCACGCTCCCCGTCGAAGGCGGCCCCGCCGTGCTCCAGAGCGAGGGCGCATGCCGCGGCGCCATACGCCGGATGCTGATGGCGGTGCTGCCGCGCCTCATGCTGTACAACGGCGGACACCGTACCGAGGAATGCCAGTGGGACGAGTTCGTGCCCGCGGGGCTCGTGGAGAGCATCGTGGCCGGCGCGGCGGGCGGCGGGAGCTACGCCTGCCATGTGTGGATGCACGTGGACCTGACGAGCGTGTACGACGAGGCGAAGGCGCTGCTGCTGTCGTGCGAGGCTGCCGAGGCGACGACGGATGCTGCTGTCCGGCGTGCTTCTGAGGGTGGCGCGGCGATGTGCCCGATCTGCATGGAGGAGCTGGCCGGCGGCGGCCGCGTCGCCGGGCTGGCCGGCTGCTCGCACGCCTTCCACAGAGGCTGCATCCTCGAGTGGTTTCACACGGCGCCGACGTGCCCGTCCTGCCGGCTTGACATGATGCAGTATCTTGATCCGAGAGCCCGCGCGTACATGACGGCGGTGCCAGCAATCAGCGCGTACGAGAGAACAGGAAGCGAGGTGCCGCGGCTCGCCGTGGACGGCGTGGCGGCGCGACGGCGTGCTGCGGGGGCTCGAGGCCTAGGTGTTCCACATCATAGCAGAGGGATCCGAAGGAGGAGGAGGAGCGGGCGACGCGGCGCGGACGTGCTCGATGCACTGGTTGAGCCGTTGTTCCGTGGCCAAGGTGGGCCCGGCATGTAAGGTCTATCCATAGGTCCGGTGTGTCGTCACCTCGGACCCCACGGGCGGGTCCCACATATCTGTTTCCCTGTAATGAGCACCAAGAGGCTCGATGCTGATCATGTGTTCGATTAGCACCCACAGAAAGGTGTCGTGGGTAAAACCGATCACTCGGAGTGGTTTTGTATAATGAGCAATGACATTTTCGCTTTTGCAATGGTTTTGTGTAATGATCAATGACATTTTCACTTTTGCAATGGTTTTGTGTAACGAGCAACAATTTGTTGTTGCATATATTCTCTCTCATATAACATCCATTCCCAAAAATTGCGAAAAAAATAGGACTTGAAAAGTACGACTACAAATTTCGATCAAAGAAGTTACCCAGTTTACGGGGGTAGGATCGAGTACCCCATGGGCTCTCAGCTAGGGTTTCCTCTGCCTCTCACTGGTTCGCCTCTTCTCTTATGATGGAGTGGTGGATCCCGACCCATTGCCGGAAATATTTAGTTTTTTAGGTGTTTCTTTCAGTTTTGTTAGGGTTTGTGCCATGCTCGGGATGGCGACGCATAGGCGGCTTCTTCAAGATGAAATAAGGTTCTCCCGCCTAGCCCCCGTTCCGGCGATGCTTCTACCATCATTGGAGGGCATGTGGAGGTGCGTCTCCGGCGGATCTTGTTGGATTAGGTCGGTGTTTGTCTTTGGTGGATTCAATTGGATCCAATTTTCGTTCGTCTGTGTTTGTGTGTCTATATATAGGTTGCAACCTTCTGATATACTATTTTCTTCATCAGCGGCGGTTGCTATTCGGGTGCTCTGGTTCTACGAGGTCTTAGCATGACGACTTTCCGATTGTTTACTAAAACAAGGTTTGCCAGGCTCCGATGAGGGAGGGGCAACGACGATGGCGCGCCTTCAGCTCGCTCTAGTGCTTGTAGTCGTTGTTAGGTGGTCTGCGGACCTAAATGTAATTTGTACCTATGGTGTTTGTTTTACTATCTTGACAGATGATGTATAGTTCAGAAGTTTCTCGCAAAAGAATCTATCAAAGAATATGGTAATATAGTGCATGATTTATTTGTTTGATACACATTAGATGGTGAGTATATATTGTGCCATTAATGGAGCACACCAGCTCATGAGACTGTGCCCTGACCGATTGTAGGCGATAATGAAAGCGCGGGTTTACTTTCAGAGGGAATGGAGGGGGTGGTTAGAAATTCATCAAACTCTGATGATTTCGATGAAAATCAGAGTGTAGAAATAGAAACGCGAGCGTAACTAAATTATCACAGAAACAAAAAGCATGCATACATGATACATCCAAGTGAAGAATAAGTAATCATACAAGCATTCAAGCATATAGAAGATGAACTGAAAAATGATAAACAACATGATGAAATTCTTTAGTTCAAATTCTTCAGAAGGCACATCACAAATTTTTCAGCAGTGGAATAACTTAAAGTAAAGGGTGAGGAATTTGAAACCAGATGGGCTTGGAGATGACACAATGATTTCCTAGACTAGTTTCAGTTGTTATATCAGCTGCACGTCTGGTTGAGGCAGCTGACTTAAACTTTGAAGACACTAAGTCTTCACCATTTTCCTCTTGAGCTAAGGTCACAACAGACCTCGCTCAATCACTCGTGGTTTCAAGATAGACTTCCAAAACCTTCACAGACTTGTTCATCGACACGCCACAATTAATTTTGGGTGCTCAGAACATGATGCCTAACCGTTTGGAAGAATGAATGTCTTCAAAAATAACAAGCGTCGGATCACATAGATTAGAATTTTCAGTGATGCTCAATTACTTTGGCTCTGGTTGGGTTTTTCCTCACTTAGGTTTCTCACAAAGTCGTTAGAGAAAGAGTTGCTCTCAAATGACAAATGTCAAATTCTCTCTAGAGCAGCCAACCAATAAGTAGTAGTGGGGTGGCTATTTATAGCCAGGGGCAACCCATCGTGAATTGTCATAAATGCCCCTTCAGACATGACCATTGTTAGGATAATAATCCACTTGACAGCTGGCATGTGGCGCAGCAACGGTCGAAAAATTTAACTCTCAATTTCATCGGGGCACTCAATCTCCTCACGACATGCATATCGCACTGGCAAAATCATAACTCCTTAGACTAACCAAATTCGTGAGTGACCGGACCAACTGCATATCTGTCACTAGCAAATTCGTCAGCTATAACGAAGATTTCCAAAGGCTTCACTTGAAGAGGCAAGAGTGTGTATATGTTTGAGCATCACTTTGGAAAATGATATATGTATCACCTAGACCCCCTTTAACAGTACGATTTTTCCTATGACTTCAAATAAGAAGAAAAGAAACTACGAAAACAACGTCTTCAAGCTTCCAAGCCTACACATCAATTTCTTCAAAGGCCGCATCAAATTCTTCACTTGAAGAAATACATTTTCAGGGGTCATCTTTCGCCGGTTAAACCAAATCTTTAGAGACTATAACACCTGTGTACACTCACAAACATATTAGTCCTTTAATCCATTTGTCTTGAATACTCCAAAACCATTAAGGGGACACTTGATGCACTTACAGATAAAGATCTTCACTATCTAATATGTGGATAGTTCTCTCGGCAGTTTTCTGTTGGCTCACGGAATGTTGCTGTACCTCTAGATGTGTGGATACCTCGGAGGTACCATCTACTTCGCTACTACCCCCTTCGTTCCAAAATATAAAGTGTATTGGTTTTATAAAAAGTAAAAGATTTCTATGTTTGACCAAGTTTAGATAAAAATATCACCATCTTCAAAATAAAGTAAATAAATGTGAAATGTATTTGGTGATATTGATTTGGTATTGTTATTAGTGATTCTTTTCTCTATAAACTTGGTCAAACATAAAAAAGTTTGACTTTTCAAAAATTAACACACCTTATATTTGGGTACAGAGGGATTAGATCGGCGGATCGTCGTGGAGAAATTCTCGTGACTGGGAGGTATAGCCTAGCTGCGGGAATCATCGCGCTTCAACAATTTATTTTATTTCCGCTGCATTCTGGTTGATGAGATTTATCATTGTTCGTCTCTTCATAGTGTTCTGGGTGCGATAGTGTGGCAAATGTTTTATTGATGGTACGTTCCCCTACGATATAGACATATTTCAGCATCATAATGGGTAAGTTTGGATATACTAGCTTGATAAGCATCCATTAAAATTTCAATGAAAATTTTCACAATTTGTTTAGTGGGGAAAGAGGAGAAAGAAAAAGAAAATGCAATGCGTCCTGGACTCTGGATACAATTTCTGAGTGTTTGACAATCCATGGGTGAAGGAGGGAACTGGGGCTATATAGGGACCCCCTATATGACACCTTTTATGTCATATAGGAGCGCATCGCATAGGAGTCCACACGATTGGCCGGCCCATTGGGGCTAAGCGAGCTGTGTTTTGTAGCGGTGACATAAAATCCCAAAAATGCATTGCGCTTGCGAGGGATCAAACTTGACCTCCAGTACTAGACGCGTGCTGCTAGCCACTAGAACTGATGGCTACTGGTGATTGATGGGAAGCGCAAAATATTTAAGAAAGCTGCAATGTCAAAATTTGAAACTTTTTTGGGAAAAATCGAAAATATTCTTCAAAATTGTGAACAAATTTGAAAAGGTGAATATTTGAAAATGTATTTTTTAAAATCCCAGATAATTTCTGAAAAATGTGAATGATTTTTTTGACTTTTAACATCTTTTAGAAAACATGAACAATTTTGACATGCTGGACGTTGTTTTTAATGCAAACATTTTTCGAAAAACACAAACAATTTTCGGAAACATGAATAGTTCTTGAAAACGTGAACTCTGTTTGACAGCGTGTTTTTTTTTAATGTGAACATTTTTTGAAACTCCAAACAAAATTTGGAAAGAGCAAAGGTATTTCGGATCTATGAACAATTTTTGAAAGTCCGATTTTTTTTGGAAAAATAATCATTTTCCAAATACATTATTTTTTTGAAGTTGCGAACATTTTTATGAAAATAAAAATAAATTGACATGGGTTAAAATATTCAAAGGAAAAAGGAAATTAAAGGGAAAAATATAAAACGAATTTTTTAAAAAAACTTAAAGAAATCCATACAAGAACATAAAAAAACAGTATAAAAGAGAACATACAGAAGATACCCAGTTCTGGGAGACGGTTTGACGCAGCCAGCGGGGAATAGGGAATTCGGGCAATATATGCCAATCTTTATTTTCGGCTAGCTTTGTTTCTGGCTAGAAATCGGTTTGGTTTGGGTCCGACTCCGGCCTGAATCTCTCCACTTGCGTGTTTATACATGAGCCCACCATCCATCATCACAATTCACAAGCGAGGGCTACGGGACCAAGGAAGGCGAGTGGAACGACTTGGCGACGGCAGATCTCATGAAAAGCATCGTCCGCTGAGAGCTGCACCAGGGACGTGAACTCGATGGCTTCTGGCGGCGATGACGCGGCGGCAACGTGTTGGCTTTTGATCGCTAGACCAAAATACCGGAGCAACTGCAGACGTACGTGCAAGCTAGCCAACCAAGCAAGCAAGTAGCTTGATGGATTTCTTTGGCCGCAGCACACGCACGCGTACGTATACGTGGACAGCTAACTTCGGCAGTCTCGGCGGAACCTCACGAGAGCAAAACCGAATCGATGGCCAAAGGCTCTTGTCGAGCTTTGTACACTTTATTGCTTTGATCAGTGTGGTACAGGGTTGGGGGTGCTGGCATATATATATGCAGCTCAGCCTAGCATAAGCAAACCAAGTCGGTTTCTAATACTAGTCCTATTCGGCCACACATGTATACGTACATGTATGGAATACCTAAGCCGTGTTTAACTCTAATATTCACCCCTTAAACATGGCTTCTCTTCATTCGTCCTGGGTCCCAAACATAATTGCTGCTACTTGGAGTGGTTATCTTTGGCATTGCTTTTGCCGTCACTCGTAGCATTTCAGGGACCGTCTTTAGTTTCATCGGCTTGTCCATTGCTTGACGCCAACTCTCCTCGTTGGTCGCGACTTCAATCTTCACCTGTTCTTCGATACTTGGTAGACTTACTTTTGAATCGTCGAGGGAACATCCTTTAAACCCGAGCGAGACCAAACTTCGGTCTAACTTAGAGTTCCAAGCTCTTGGCGCTTGCTTCAGCCCATAAAGTGCCTTCTTGAGCTTGTAAACTTTCCCTTCTTCGCCTTTCTTCTCGTAGCCGAGGGGTTGTTCCACGTACACTTTTTCTTTGAGGTCGCCGTTGAGGAAAGCGGATTTCACATCCATATGATGAACCTTCCAATCCTCTTGTGCTGCCAAAGCTAGGAGCACTCTCACCGTCTCGATTCGAGCAACCGGTGCAAACACCTCCTCATAGTCAACTCCTTGACGTTGTACGTAGCCCTTTGCGACGAGTCTAGCCTTGTGCTTCACAATGGCACCCTTCGTGTCCTTCTTCAACTTGTAAACCCACTTCAAACCTATGGCCTTTTGGTTCGGAGGTCGGGTTACCAAAGTCCACGTGCCATTGCTCTCGATCGCCTTCATCTCCTCATCCATGGCGTGCATCCAATTTGAACTTTTGCTTGCCTCTACAAAGTTCGTTGGCTCCTCAATTCCGAGTAAACACAAATCGGAGTACTCGAGTGTAACTGGCTTTGCGTACTTCTAGACTTTCTTAAGGGCTTGTAGCGACGAGGCCCGGAAGAATCCGTCGTGGCTTGCGAAAGGGGCGACACAAATTGTGTCGGCGTCGATGCATTTGAGGAAGACGGTTGAGTCTCGGGCGTGGTAGATGCCGGATCGTTGGCATCCTCGTTGTCGGCGTAGTCGTCGTGATCGTGACCATCATCTTGATTGTCATCATCACTATGCGCCTCATTGTCGAGATCTCCGCCTGTGTCGTGCACGTCGTTGTCGCTATCACCTTGCGACCCATGCGCGTCGCCGTCGGTGTCGGCACCATGATGATCACTACCATTGTGGTCACCTTGGTTGGGTGTCTTGCCAACCACCTGGACGTCTTCCCCTGCATCATCATCAGTTGGAAATTCAACTGTGAATATGTTATCGTTTGGAGCATCGTCGGCTGCTGTGCTCCAATTCCACGCTTGGTTTTCTTCAAACAAGACGTCGCGTGAAATCCGTAGACGCTTGGTTCGTGGATCGTAGAAGCGGTATGCCTTGGTGCCGGAACTCCTCTCGTATCCGATGAACACCATCTTGGTGCTGCGATCGGCAAACTTTGAGAGATGCGGCTCCGCCGTCTTCACATGTGCCACGCACCCGAACGTTCGTAGATGAGACACATTCGGCTTACGTCCGTAAATTGCTTCATACGGAGTCTTGCCGATCACTGCCTTTGTTGGAGCCCGATTGAGAAGATAGACCGCCGTCGAGACAGCTTCTCCCCAAAATGTCCCCGGCAAGTTCTTGCTCTTGAGTAAACTTCTTGCCATGTCAACGACGGTTTGATTGCGTCTTTCAACAACCCCGTTCTGCTGTGGCGTATAAGGTGTCGTGAGGAACCTTTTTATGCCAATCTTCTCACAGTAGTCGTTGAACTCGTTTGACGTAAACTCTCCGCCGCGATCTATCCTTAGAGCGCGAACCTTCAGCTTGTGTTCCATCCCCGTTGCAGCCTTGAGCTTCTTGAACGCTTCAAACGCCTCATCTTTAGATCGTAGGAGAACAACCCACATGTATCTCGAGTAGTCATCTACCACAAGGAAGAAGTACTTCTTTCCTCCGTGAGTTGCTGGGGTGATAGGGCCACATAGATCGCCATGGAGCAGCTCGAGTGCATCACTTGCACGATAGGTAGACTGAGCAGGGAGCGGCTGCGGTGCTGTTTTCAATCAAGCACCCGTCACATACTCGATCAACATGGTCGATAAACGGCATCCCAGATACCATCTCCATCTTCGACATCTTCTTCAAGGCGTAGAAGTTAACGTGTCCAAATCTAGCATGCCATAACCACGAATCATCATCACTCTTGGCGAGCCAACACTCCGGTTGAGATTGATCAAGGTTGAGAATATAGAGCCTGTTCCGCGTGCGATTCACACGCGCTAACACGTTTCGGAGGTTGTCGAAGATCGTCATCACTCCGTACTCGATATTCACCTTGCATCCATTCTCGTCAAGTTTCCCGACAGAGATGATGTTGTTGCGAAGCCTTGGGATGTAGTACACTCCGGTGAGTATGCGATGTTCTCCTGTGAGACCCTCGAAGAGGACAGAGCCTTGCCCGCAAATCTCCACATTTGAACCATCACCGAACTTGACCGAGCCTTGAATATCATATTCCAGCTCGAGGAACTTCTCCTTGCATCCCGTCATGTGGTTACTGGCACCCGTGTCTAGATACCATGACACGTTCTGGCTTCCGGATAACTTTGGTGTTACTTTTTTCTCATGAAGTAGCACCTTCCGGTTTGCTTTTACAACCATCGTTTGGACGAGATCACAAACTTCGGCCATCAGAAGACCTGGACATTCGCCTTCCTGCTTCGCCAAATTTGCCTTGATCTCCCGCTTGTTAGGCTCCGGACAATCCTTTGCAAAGTGACCCATCTCGTTGCAGTTATAGCACTTGACCTCGGACATATCCAAGTTCCGTGGCTTCCGCTCTTTAGATCGGTCCGCCTTACCACGACCTTGTGGCTTGCCTTTTCCTTTGCCTTCTTTGGTTTGTCCGCCGCGCTTCGTGTTGCTTGAGCCTTCGCCAACATTGCGCCTTCCTTTGCTACTTGGGGACTCCCAATCTGCGCGTGAGTACATGAGTTGGTCACCACCTCCTCCTTTGCCTTTCCGACAACCACGAGCATTCTCTTCCCATGTCCGCAAGCGTCCGATCGCCTCCGTTATGGTCATGTCGTCGATGTCGTAAAGCTGCTCGAGCGTGCCGATGATGTACGTGAATTTATCAGTCACCGAACTGAAAAACTTCTCCACAATCTCGGTCTCCTCGAGCTTTGCACCAAGCGCACGGATCTCTCCCACTAAAGTAGTCAGACGCATGGCATAGTCATTCACCGATTCAGTTTCCTCCATCTGCAACTTGTGAAATTGGCGCTTCAGCACTTGTGCCCGAGCCTTGGTGACACGATCTTCTCCGATCCTCATCTCTTTGAGTGCGTTCCACTCCTCTCTTGCTGTCTCGAACTCCGCCAATGTCATCAGCACGGAATCTGGCACAGACTGGGCTATGGCGGCCATGGCACCTTCGTCGCACTCCTTGTCGACGTCGTGGTCCGTGATGTCCTCCCACACTCGAAGGGTTCGGAGAATGATCTTCATCTTCACCGCCCTCACGCCGTAGTTGGCGTCGGTGAGCATCGGTCTTGGATGGGGATGTTGCGATGCGCCTGTACGTTGGCGCCGCCCGTTCCGCCACCACTTGTTGCTGACTTGCCGCCCTTCTTCACATTGTCGCCTTTCTTGTTCGCCTTGGAACCGCCGTTGCCGGACTTGACCGACTCAGCGTCGCTGTCCGCATCGTAGATCGTAGATCGTCGAGGCTCTAGATACCAATTGTTGGATTTGAGCCTGATAGATCAAAGGAACTATGCGTACGTGCAAGCTAACAAGCATGTAGCACGCTGCTTAATTGATCTACAGGACAAATACGTGTAGCCGCTGCCTGAACGTGGCAAGCTAGCTAGCTCTATCGATCGGATCGATCTTTGATGGAGCGTCTTCGACGTAAACTTGTGAACTTGTAAACTGATTTGCGGTGCGGACAACTTGCACCTTTTCGTATATTTTCTCCAGTATATATATAAAGGGATACAACTGCCCCGTCCAACACGTCGTCGACCAAATCGGCGACCAACACGACAAAGACCCGGACTCATACAAGCACTTGTCCGGTTTACTCATGTGAACACTAAAACGACTAGTACTAGGACTCGTTGACTAATACGTGACCACCTAATACTACAACTAGATTAACTCTTACATTCACCTCCTTAATCTGGTTGCTTTGTCTCCATTGCTTGCACTCCGACTTTCTTCCTCATCTCGATGAACTTCTGTCGACCGAGGGACTTCGTGAGAATGTCGGCAAGCTGGTCCTTTGTGTTCACGTGCTGAACTTCGATCATCCCTTCCTCAATGCATTCCCGAATATGGTGGAACCGGGTATCTATGTGCTTGCTCCTTTCATGATAAACCGGATTTTTGCACAATGAGATTGCAGCTTGGTTGTCGATCTTCAATGACACCTTCTGCACCTCCCGCTTTGCAAGATCAGCTAGGAGTCTTCTCAGCCACACTGCTTGACAAGCCGCCGTGCTTGCTGCTATGTATTCTGCCTTGCATGAAGACAGTGCAACCACCTTTTGCTTCTGAGAATTCCAGCTGATAGGATTTAGGCCAAGATAGAATATCATGCCCGTTGTGCTTTTCCGGTCATCCACATCACCTGCCATGTCGCTATCTGAGTATCCACGAAGGATCAATCCGTCCTTTCCCTTTCTGTACGTGCAGCCAAGATTAATAGTGCCTTTCACATAGCACAAGATTTGCTTGACCGCGCTCATGTGTTCGGTTGTCGGATTCTCCATGAAACGACTCACGATCCCGACTGAATAAGCCAAGTCAGGTCGGGTATGCACCAAATATCTTAGGCTGCCCACAACACTTCGATACATTGTGGTGTCCACCGGCGGATTTGAGCTACGCTTGCTCAACTTGTGTCGTTGGTCCATTGGAGCTTGTGTCTCGTAGCAATCTGTCATGCCACACTTGTCCAATAACTTGACCGCATAAGCCGATTGACATAGGGAAATCTCCCTGGAGGTTTGCTTCACTTTGATGCCCAAGTAATAGCTGAGTAATCCCAGATCGCTCATGCTAAACTTCTTCTTCATCTGCGCCTTGAAACGTTCAATTTCTTGTGCGCTGTCTCCGGTGATAATCAGATCGTCGACATAAACTCCAACTAGCAGGTTTGAGCCTTTGGAGTCCTTTGTATAGACCGCATGCTCGAGGGGACATCTCTTGAACCCGAGCGAGACCAAACACTCCGGTTGAGATTGATCAAGGTTGAGAATATAGAGCCTGTTCCGCGTGCGATTCACACGCGCTAACACGTTTCGTAGGTTGTCGAAGATCGTCATCACTCCGTACTCGATATTCACCTTGCATCCATTCTCGTCAAGTTTCCCGACAGAGATGATGTTGTTGCGAAGCCTTGGGATGTAGTACACTCCGGTGAGTATGCGATGTTCTCCTGTGAGACCCTCGAAGAGGACAGAGCCTTGCCCGCAAATCTCCACATTTGAACCATCACCGAACTTGACCGAGCCTTGAATATCATATTCCAGCTCTGATACCAATTGTTGGCTTTTGATCGCTAGACCAAAATACCGGAGCAACTGCAGACGTACGTGCAAGCTAGCCAACCAAGCAAGCAAGTAGCTTGATGGATTTCTTTGGCCGCAGCACACGCACGCGTACGTATACGTGGACAGCTAACTTCGGCAGTCTCGGCGGAACCTCACGAGAGCAAAACCGAATCGATGGCCAAAGGCTCTTGTCGAGCCTTGTACACTTTATTGCTTTGATCGGTGTGGTACAGGGTTGGGGGTGCTGGCATATATATATGCAGCTCAGCCTAGCATAAGCAAACCAAGTCGGTTTCTAATACTAGTCCTATTCGGCCACACATGTATACGTACATGTATGGAATACCTAAGTCGTGTTTAACTCTAATACAATGCAGTGCCCGATCTGCATGGAGGAGCTGGTGGCCGACGCCGGCGCCGTCACGAGATTGCCCGGCTGTTCACACGCTTTCCACGAAAGATGCATCACGGAGTGGCTCCGCGGGGCGGCGACATGCCCATGCTGCCGGCGCAACATGACGGCGTACAAGGTGACCACGGCCGTGCCCTCGCCGGAGACAACCGCGGCGGTTGCGCGGCCCATCCGGCGCCGTCATCGACAATGCCGTACGGCTCCGTACACGTCCCGGGGGGTCACTTACATCCCCGTAGTACTGAATCGGGTACGCGATGGACCGTTGTTCCGGCGTGTGGCCTCTTTCGAGACCCAATGATGAGATCGACACAAGCATGTTCGTGCATTGTCCCTGTACTGCACAGCACGGCGGTATGTTTCTCGTAGCCAGCTAGATCTTCCGATGGAGAAGGATGATTCAGGTTCCGACAATGTAATGTGGCTCAGAATCGAACTGAATTGCTGAAATGTCATATGCCTCTCTGCTTTTTTGAACTGAATGAACAAATTTGGTTGTTTAAATAGGACAACTGAATGTACAGATGATGGTTGATCTGTTTTGCTAAGGAGAAGTTCCTTTCCTTGGATACTGGATGTGAATTTGCGGTATTTTTCCTTAAATGACATACTTGGCAATTTTTAACAGAGCCTGTTGATGGACCACAGCCTACATCGTGAAAGAAAATTGTAGTGTTTTTTTTTCTCAGCCAAAAACAGATAAATGCGCACTGTCCATGTACTGCACAGCACGGCGGTATGTTTCTCGTAGCTAGCTGGATCTTCCGATTGATGTCAGGTTTCGAGAATGTAATGTGGCTCAGAATCAAACTGAATTCCTGAAATATCATATGCCTCTCTGCTTTTTTGAACTGAATGAACACATTTGGTTGTTTAAACAGGACAACTGAATGTACAGATGATGGTTGATCTATTTTGCTAAGGAGAAGTTCCTTTCCTTGGATACTGGATGTGGATTTGCGGTATTTTTCTTCAAATGACATACTTGGCAATTTTTAAAAGAGCCTGTTGACGGACCACAGCCTACATCGTGAAAGAAATTTGTAGTGTTTTTTTTGAATGAAAGGGTCCCCCCCCCCCGCCCCATTTTATTAATGAAGCGAAAACGTCTCAGCAAAACACAGATAAAAAGTTACTCCCTCTGTAAACTAATATAAGAGCATTTAGATCACTAAAGTAGTGATCTAAACACTCTTATATTAGTTTACGGAGGGAGTACAATCCCAGGGAGGCATAGCACCCAACATCAAACTATCTAAGCAGCCTCACTTTATTACATACCAAGCAACACAGGCATAAGCATAGAACTAGTTAGGCCCACGCTCCAGCCTCTTGGTCTTCTCGATCACACCTACGTAATCCGTAACAGTTCTCCATGACGCCTGTCCAACAGACGAATGCACCACAACAGCAGCTCCGCCTGAGTGTCGGCGTAGAGAATTTTCCACAGGTTCAGATGAGAGCTTAGTTTTACAAGGACACAATTGGCATCTCTCTAGGTACGCCCCTGAAAACAGAAATTGTTTCTTAGTTTCCAAATACTCCACAAGGAGGCAGCCACTGCCATATTAAGTACAACCCTGTTTTTGCTATTCTACCACTAGGCAGAAACATCTTCAAAGCTAGAAATGCAAAGGTAACTAAAACACTCTGAAATGAAATCCCACACTTGTTTTGCAACCACGCATTTAAATAGTAAATGATGGACCGTTTCTTTTTCACAGCAGAAAAGGCAGGATACATCTTCCACATGTCTCCTCTTAGCTAAATTATCCCAGGTAAGAATTTTGTTATGAACACATAACCACAAAAATACATGATTTTTTGCGGACAGGTTACTTTCCATAGCTTATCTCCCACAGAAGAAACCACACCTCCAAAGTTAATTTGTTTGTAAAAAGATTTAACAGAGAAAACCCCATTTGTCTCCAGAGTCCAAATAGGAACATCACAATCATCTCTCAACTGAGCTGAACTAACCAACTTAGTCAGATGGTTCCAACTGTTAAAACCTTCATCATCAACGCATCTCCTAAAAGTCAGTTTCAGAGTGACACCATCCCAGACCTGGGCTACTGAGCACTCACTTTGATTCAATATACTAAACAAGTCCCAGAATTGGGTTTTCAGGGAATAATCCCCAACCCAGGTGTCATGCCAGAAGCTGATATTCTCCCCATTTCCTAATTTCCATTTGTAAAAGGTTTTGGCTGCAGCAAACGCCCAAGTGGCACTCTTCAAAAAGCTAGAGCCCACTCCATTCTTAGACCACATGATATTAGGTTTATTAGTATCATATTTATAGGAAATAATCTTCTTCCACTCATTGTTTTTACCATCAAAATATCTCTTCGCCCAGTTGGCCAGAAGAGCCGTGTTAAAATATCTAATGTTAGGAACACCCAGACCCCCAAACTCTTCCTTTTTAGTAATCATACCCCAACTAGCCAAGTGATACTTATGATGATTATCCATGTCTCCCCGGAAAAAATGAGCCATTTGGGAGTTAATAGCATTAATGCCACTTGGGTAATTTGATCATTGACATCAAGTATGCAAGAATACTAATAATGCAGGCAGATAACAGAATAATTTTCCCTTTGTATGTAAGGTATCTCCCCAACCAGCCAGATATATTCTTAATAATCCTATCAATGATAGGTTGTAAGTCTTCCATCTTAAGTTTGTCAAAGTGCAGAGGCACTCCCAGGAATTTAATGGGGAAATCTCCCAATTTGCAGCAGAAAATTTGTGCAAATTCCTTTGCCACATCCTCCTCCATATTAATTGTAAGAAGATCACTCTTAGGGAAATTGATTTTCATACCTGAAAGATTCTCAAAGCATGACAAGAGCCGTTTAAATTTTCTGGCTTTGTCAACTGAGTTTTCTAGAAACAAGCTGGTGTTGTGAGCGTATTGCAAGCTGACAACACCCCCGGGTATAGCCTGAGGCAGAAGCCCCGAAATCAATCCTTGACTAGCAGCTTTATGAAGCATTTTAGAAAAAACGTCAGCAACCAAGTTAAAAAGCAGCGGAGAGTGAGGATCTCCTTGTTTGAGCCCTTTCCCAGCTAAAAAATGAGGGCCCACCGTGTCATTGATCCGCACACTAAACGTGCTTTGAAGTAAAGTAGTTTTAATCCAAGAAATCCACTTGTTCCCGAAACCTCTCGAATGTAACATATCAAACAAGAATTCCTAGCTAACTTGGTTATATGCCTTCTCATAGTCTAGTTTGAGCACTAGACCCTGAGTGTTAGATCTCTTAACCTCATGAATAACTTCATGCGCCATCACTACGCTCTCTAATATGTACCTCCCTTTGATAAAGGCTGCTTGATTCAAGGAAATGGGCCTGTGACTAATAGGGAAACCCAGTTTGTCATAGCTTTCAAAAAAATTAACTCCACAATTACTCAGACTAATAGGTCTAAATTTCTTCATATCTTTAGCATTAGGTTCTTTAGGGATAAGCACAATCAAAGCAAAATTAAGACGATAAAGATCTAGTTTGCCTTCTTCAAAGTCTTTCACCATAGCCATAAAATCAGTTCTGATAACATCCCAAAAAGTTTGATAGAATAGGAAGGATAACCCATCTGGGCCTGGGGCCCCATGGGCATAGGAACCAAAAATGGCTTCTTTAATCTCCTCTTCGGTAAAGTTTTTTTTTTGTAATAAGTCATTCTTTTCCCGAGTCACTAGCTCTTCCTCCTTCGAGAAGGAAGGACCCAATTTGATATTATGCTTCTCTTCATATCTAAACAAGTCCTTATAAAAGGTAGTGCCTACATCTAACATCTCTTTGGTAGAGTGGACTCTGCCATTCTCACCAACCAGCTCCGAGAGATGGTTCTTCCTATGTCTGTGGTTAGCTAGAGCTTGAAAATAGGCATTGTTCTTATCTCCGTCCTTGATCTTGCGATCCCTCGACCGTTGCCACAAGGCAACCTCTTCTTTATGCCAAATACTATTTAATTCATTCTTGATCTCTATCATTCGAGTCTTATCTTTTTCCTCTAGTTGATTACGCTCGGAGAAGACATCTAAGATGTCAAATTCTAACGTCAGGTCTCTTTTCCTTCTTTTCATACCAGCCTCAATATTGATGCTCCAGCCTTTCACATTTTTTTTGAACATCTTAGTTTTGTTCATCCAAATGTCTAAAGCACACTTTCCAGGAACTACATAGTTCCAGATCTCACAGACTAGATCTTTAAAACCAGGTCGTTCTAACCACCATTTCCCAAATTGAAACGGTTTCAGGGAGGTAACCCTCCTAGCTTTTGTATCCAAAATAAGTGGTGTATGGTCGCTCCCTATCCTGGGCAGAGCCGTTAGAGAAGACATTGGAAAATGGGCGTCGTAGGAAATTGAGACAAACACTCTGTCAATAGTAGCAAAGATAGGATTATTCTGATTATTGCTCTGGGTAAAACTCCTGTTAGCAATGCCAATCTCTAACAGAGCCCATTTGTTAATCCAGTCATTAAACAGGAAATAATTTTGAGCATTAATAATACCATTACTCTTATCTTCACTAGATCTAACCAAATTAAAGTCACCTCCCAAAATAATAGGGTACATAAGATTTAACATAACATCATGTAGCTCAGCAATGAACTCGATTTTGCATTCATTGCAAGCAGTACCATATACTGCAGCAAAATGTCAAAGGAAACCATCATCTTTGTTCTTGATAGTAACTACCACACAATACTTCCTGTCTACGAAACCAATGATATCAAATAAATCACACCTAAGACCCACAAGGATCCCCCAGCAGTGTTGTTAGCAGGAAGCACATGCCAGTCATAATTATTATTGCCAGCAATTGTACTTAAAGTCCCACTTTCTATCCTCTCTCTTTTGGTCTCAAAGAAACCCACGAAATCAATGTGATTATCATTAAGGAAATCTCCCAGGCACTGCAATTTACCAGGTTGACCAAGACCCCTAATGTTCCAAAAAGCACCTATCATTTAATCTTGAAGGGGTGTGACAAGCCACAACACTGGTTTTGGCAATGATAGCAGGGCTATCTAGCTCTAGGACAACAGTGCCCATGTCCTTATTAACTAAATCAGCCTTGGTATCAATGGGGGAATTATCATTGTTAAAGTCCAAGTCTATAGAGTTCGGGAGAACAATCTCCGGATTGGAATCAGCGAATTGAAGACACTTAATTTTCTCCCTAGCTACTAGATCAGTGATGATATCATCACATTCATTACTATTATCTCCCACACATAGGCCAACCATAGAAGTATGAGAAGCAAGCACTTCATTATTCAAGACAGTGAAAGATTAGGAACTTCAAGGTTCTTTGTCAGCAAGTAAGCATTTGCTTTGTCCATGATCTTCATGCTTCCATGATCTCTTGTTCTAGATCTGTTGATCAGAACAGGGCCCCAAGCAGTTTTATCCTCGATATTGAGCTTCTTCTTCTTCTCTGATTCTGCATTGTCCATAGATTCAATCAACGACCTTTTAACAGAGCTAATAGACATAGCCAGATCTTCAGGAAGGCATTGCGGTTCAGTTTCCATGTCTTCTTCTTCTCCATCTATCTCCTCCATGTCAAATTTACTAAGTTGTTCAGAGCAGTATTCCAAATGTACATGCATAGGAATTTTCTTAGTATCTTTAGGAAGCAGGTGATATGAGCACGAGGTGCCGAACTCTGGTTCAGACCCAGGTTTCTTGTTGTCTCTATGGCCACTTTTATTGATTTCCTCCAGGAAGTTGTCATGGACCTCATCATTCATGTTTACTGGATGAAACTCCTCTGCAGAAACAGAGACCTGCTGCACTTGTTTGCTAGGACCTGAGTTAATTTTCTGTGTGGATGTGAAGTTTGCTCTGTCCAATCCATCAAAAGGCTCCTCTCTGTTATCTTCCATTGAATCCTTATCAGTCATATCCTCATCCAGTTTTTCTTTTCCTCCATCTTCATTGTCTTGAATAGGATCCTCATCATTCCCATCTGATTCTTCACCAACTTGCTCAAAACCCTCCATAGTGGAAAATAACAGGTAGAGTTTATTCTTCATCTCCACCAGTCTCTCAAAGGGAAATTTCAAGGATCTCTACAAGCTATCTTGATTCTGATTGTTTCATAGAAGCTCTTGAAAATTCCATTCCAATCCACATCCACAAGGATGCCAAAACATCCAGCAACTTGCGCAAAAACCTTCCAAGCACACTATTTTGGTGGAATTCCATCAACAACCACCCAAGCTTCTTTCAGTTCTCCAAATTCATCAAGCATCCCTTCCCACTCGCAGATCTTAACTGAAACACCATCAATAAGAAGATTAAACACTGGGAACTCAATCAGGTCTTCCACATTCTTCCATGGAGGAAATCTAAGCAAGAATTTCTTCTCCTCCAATTCTCTGATCTTACAGGGCCACTCCTTGTTTTTCCAGAAAATTCCATTTAACTGAACCAACAACTCAAAAGTAGAAACTTCACCTTTCACTACTCTCAGAACAGCACAATTTTTGTAATTCAGTCAACTAGATTCGCTTGGCAGAGGAACATCAACATGATAGAACCTCAGGCTAGCAGCAGCACTTCCAAAGTAAGTGGCTATAGGTTGTGCACGAGCCTAAGCAGCACAATTGTTCACATTATGATTCCCATTGCATATAAAACATTTCTTAGGTTCGATGCAGTTGCCAACATAGTGCCCGGGCCAGCCACAATTGAAACAAG
The DNA here is from genome assembly GCA_021437245.1 of Aegilops speltoides. Classification (NCBI taxonomy): domain Eukaryota; kingdom Viridiplantae; phylum Streptophyta; class Magnoliopsida; order Poales; family Poaceae; genus Aegilops; species Aegilops speltoides. The sequence continues at coordinate 506,225,194 of CM038143.1, forward strand.
TCATCTCCTTGTACTTGGATCCAGGGGTTGCACGGGAGGGGGCTGAGGAGCTTGAGGGATCGGAGCAGGGGCCGGGACAGGGGCCTGGATAACTTTCCCCCTCCCACCGGCTTGGCCCCTCCCTGTTGGATGGGAATCACCGAAGGAGGACCCACAACTAGCCCTTCTTGAGCTGGGGCCGACTTCTTCGTGGCCGGAGGGCGACGATTCCGATTACCCTGACCACGGTTCTCCATCTTTCTCACAACCTCAGCAAATGATCTATTCTCTGGAAGAAATCTAGGGTCAGCTAGCTGGAATTTGGTAGGGGTAGGGTCAAATCGACCAGGGCGAGGAACTGGGAAACAATCTTCGACGATGAAAGTTTTGGATCGGAACATATCTTTTCTCACCCAGAATAGGGTCGGAATGGCGAATTTAGGGTTCAGAGGCAGTAGTTTAGGTATATGAGGACGGGGGTGGCGGCGGGGAATAACCCAAAGCTGTCCATAGAAATCCTCCACCTCCTCCTCATTGTTGTTATCCAACCCTAAACGCGACTCTTTAGAAGGCATTTTCGCATGCACCACACGACCAGAAATCAACGGCACAGGGACGGCCGCAGGTCCAGTCCGTGGCTCATTCAAACTAGCTTCCCTCTCCCTTGCAAACGAGCATACCATTGTTTTCTGAGCTTGCCGGAGCCGGCGATTTGCCCACCGGACAACTAGTATTTGATGCAGATCCGATCAGACCTGACCCCTCCCCATAAGGGGCATCCATAGTTTTCTCCTCACAAACTACATCTACAGCCATAAGGCTTTTCTCTGCAGGTACCTGAAGTCCCCCAGCACAAATTGGAATCATACATCGAGCTTGAATTACCTTTGAATGACGACGACACACCCGCCCACGATCTCCCGGCCATGGCGGCGGTTCAAGGTTGTTGTCCATCAACCCGAACCCCACCCCGCGTGCCCTCGATCTGAATCGTGCCACACGGTCGCTGGGAGCCTTGGCCTTCATGGAATTCATGGGGGACTGTCCCCCGGCGCCAGGAACTCGCGCGGGATCCTGGCCAGCCCAACCACCGACGGTGGCCGGATGTTCAAGCGGGACGGGCTCCATGACTTGAAGAACGCCCACTTGGCTGCCTTCTCCGGATCTGGCGATTCTGCTTCCTGAATCGCCCAAAACAATAGCTCGTAGTCCACACCTCCCTCGTCGCCGGTGAAGCGTGCACGCTTGGAGAAGGTCGAGGTGTGGATGACTCGAATCAGCAACTCTCCCCACTCGGAGCGGTCGGGGAATCTCTCCACCACCACTCGCAACATCTCCGCACGCGCCTCCGGTGAGGATATTTCGACCAGCGGGCGGTGCGCCACCGGAACCGGTGACGGCGGAGCCGGCGCAGGCAGCGCCACCGCCAACACCGGGCACGCCCTCCTCGCCCGCTGTCTGTGGCGTGATTCCCCGACCATCAAGCTCCTCGATTGGGTTGGATCGGATCTGGGAGAGGCGGGCGGTCTCGGAGCGGTGGGTGGTGTTGGGGAGAGGGAGGGAAGAGCGGGGGCGCGGCCTATGAGGAGATGGCTCACCATTAATATGGTGGAGGTCGCCATTAATGGCGGTAGTTGGATGTTTCGCCAGGCCGCCTCGCTCGCTCCATGCTCAGCCCCCAGAAAATTGTAGTGTAGAAAAGGAAACAAAATAATTCCCAAACGATGGTACTAACAGAAAATTATGCCGCCTCCCTCCCTTCTTTTCTTTGTTTTTTATTCGGGGTGTGATCTATCCATTTGTTTATTTTCTACTTAAATAATTAGTTTGGTCCAAGAGTGTATGTACGTAGCATGCATGGACGATCAGCTCACTCACGGACGAGTATCAGCAGTCGGTCTTCACCATTCTTCCAGCCATAGATCCTCAAGAACCTATAATGGGTGTTGTTGTTTTTTTTTGCAAAGAATCATGCATATTGCGCACATAACTCACAATTATGAAAACAATAATAAACCACGCTAAGGGAAAGAGCAAAAAAAAAGGAATGATTATTCTAAAATGATCAGGTTGGAGAAAGGCTATTATAGAATAACATGAAAATAATTGCATGCCATTTCAAAAGACTTCCTCAATCTCCGTACGAGAGCAAAACCGGGAGGCCCTACATATTTGGTATACAGGAGAAGAAATTTACTTGTGAAAGATAATGAAAATTATCAGTCCCGCACTTTAGTGTACCAACTACTATGACGACATATACTACATGGATGAGGGTAGAATACTCCTTATGGTCCATCAAATTTGTACTTTGCTATTGAGAAAATGATGATTCACTAACAAACAGGAATAAACATCACTGTGTTGCTTGCCGATAATTTGGCTCTTTGGTCAAAGTGTTTTTCTCAACCACCGACGATCAAAATATCCACTCTTAAGTAATATGTTGTTGTTAGAACTCATGATTTGTAAGTATTTATGTACTTCATTCTGCATTGTATGTCCTATATAGCTAATCTGGAAGGTTCATACCATAGTAACCATTTCAACATCCACATATGCTTACAAAAGAAGTTCTCCTGGTATTATTTTTTTGCTCTTCATGGCATATATAGCATAGAATTCCATGAATATATCCCCTACACCATTTTATTTTGCTACTAAATTAAATAGAAAATATCTGAATATTACCTCACATGTTTATGCTGTGTGCAGCGTCATGTCGCGCCTTGCTAAGACACTATGTTAGAATCATGTGAATTCCTTGGCTAATTGGTTGGTTACTACTTGCTCATTTATTTCTTTGCATTGTTGTGTATGTAAGATAATAAAAATTTCGAATGGGATACTTTGTATGAACATCAAGCTATTGTTCTTGTTGAATTTGTGGTTCCTAATTCCAATACGCTAATGGTCTATTTAGGCATTTGTTTTTGCTCTGGTATGTACTATTTTGTTAATAGTTGAGCATTCTAACTTGGACATTTTTCGCTTGCTGAACAGTGTGACTTGACCATTTAGTGCATTTTATCTTCTGTCTAGACCTCCATTGCACGGTGGCGAGGAGCCAGCTTGACGCTTGAGCGCGCAGACCTCGTCCGCGTCAAAGCAGGAGCGCAGAGATTGTGGCGGCGTCATAGAGATGCGTGCGCGTCCGTACCCATCCTCCCCACCACTCACCACGCGTCACAGAGATTGCAGCCCGACACTTTCCGGTCGTGGCGACCAGGCTGGACGGCGCGGATCTCGATGGACACCACTTTCGACCGTTGGAGACGACAGAAGGGAGGTGCATGCCCGGGGCCACTCCTGTTTGGCGCGCACGTTCTAGGACCTTCCTTGAACCGGTTTCTTCAATTTTGGTTTTTCTTTCTTTTTCTTTCTTTTTGTTTTTTCTCCCTTTTTTATCTGGTTATCCTTGTTCTTGTCCCTTTTCTTTCTTTTTCTTTTTTTGTCTATTTTCCTTGTTCCTATATTTTTTATTTTTTATTTTATTATTATTTTTCTTTTTTTAATTTACGAACATCTTTCAAATTCGAGATTTTTTGTTTGAAATAGTGAACATTTTTCAATTACATAAACACTTTGTTATATTGCGAACATTTTATAAATTTGTGAACTTTTTGACAAATTTACGAACATTTTTTTAACATTTGCGAACAACTATTTTGAACAGTGAACATTTTTCTGAAATTTGGGAACATTTTCTGAAATTCAGGAACTTTTTTTTGAACATTCTTTTAAGTTCATGAATACTTTTTTGAATCAAGGCACTTTTTGAAATTTGTGAACAGTTTCTAAAATTTGGGAACAATTTTCGAAATTTCCCCCAAAAAATTGAATATTGTGGCCATTTTATAGAAATTCATGAAAGTTTTTTAGGAATTCATGTACATTTTTTGAACTTTTGAATATTTTTCAAAATAGATGAACATTTTTTAATCTGTGGGAATTATAATTTGTTTGGAACATACCAACGTTTTTCAAGATCAAGAACATTTTAGGATTCCCCTAACATTTTTCAAAATCATGAACAATTTTTTGAATTCACGAACATTTTATGATTTTCAAACCTTTCTCAAAATTCATAGTTTTTACGAAATTTGAATTTTCTTAAATGCTAAATTGTTCTGAAAAAGAATAACGCAAAAAAGAAATCAAAATGAAAAAAAGGTGGGCATCCTGCCCGTACATGGGCCGGCCCGAAAGGGCACAAGGGGAGCTGGGGCGCGCGCTCGCTGTCTTTAAAGCGCGTGTGCGCCAAATAGGAGGCCCCCATGCCCGGTTGGTTCACTGAAGTTGGAAGCGTGATGTTGTACGTGGAGTGGGCCGCATTTTGGATCCGTGACACCGAGGGAGCCTGCCGGGCTGGGATTAGTAAAATTCTAAACGCACCCTCACCGATGATGTCGAGTTTTGGATTTCGCCCAAACAATTAATTTCGGCCAAAATTCATCCATCTCGTTTGGGCCTGGTATTAGTACAAACCGGTCCAAGAATTTTGGCCATATTTGAATTTTCAGGTCGAGCCTTGGTCCAAAATAGCCCACACACATCGCAATGGTATATAAACTGCAACCAACCTTTTGTAACCCTAACTTTAATCCCTCCCCTCCTCCCCCCCCCCCCCGCCCCCAAATCTCCACCCCTAGTGCGGCGGCCTTGGCAACCCAAGCCCAGCAGAGGGAAGCAGCGCCGATCCGCCTCCGCCCACCCTCCTCCTCTAGTGCTCCAGGTGCGTCAACCTTCCTTTCCTCCGGCGCTCCACCTCCTCAAGTACTCCTCCCCATTCTTCTCTTTCCTGTGGAGGGCGAAGGTTGTGACCGTCACTGCTCCGTGTACGGGGCGACCCTGTTGGCGGCAACACCATGGAGCATGCCCACATGAAGTTGAGGCTAATAAATTTTTTGGGGCAAGGCTATCTCACGCCCACTTGCCCACGGTCGATTTCCGACAGGTGCATCTTTCCTTCTTTGGCATCTGTTCTTTATTCCTTTTTTAATCTGCACAAAAATTCATATGTGGCTGGTTCACCTTTCCTTGGTAGCATCTGTCCCTGGCTTAACATAGACGGAATGTTTAGCGAAAGACAACGGGCCCCACGGTTGAATTTAGGAGAGAGGGATTTATTAGAGGAAAGGCACCGAGCCCCATGGTTGAATTCAACGTAGGGGGTACTTATTAGAAGAAAGGCACCGAGCATGCAACCATCCAACACTTTCCGCCTGGGCATCAAGTGCCGCAGCGCTCGCATGAAGGAGTAAATCCGATTTTTTTCTGCATGAATTGTATAAATTTTACACGTATATTTGCTAAAGATTCTACATACACTTTTGCTCTGGTTTATTTCAAAATTTTGGGAAATTTTGGGAAATTTTCATTCTTAGTTTGCCATTTTTGTATGAAATGTACTGAAAAAACAAATATTGCCCATTTCCCGTAGGCCCCCGATGGCACCGCCGCATGCTCCTGGAGGGGGCGATGACGTGACCGTGGCGCAGTGCCCAATCTGCATGGAGGAGCTGGTGCCCAACAGCAGCCGCGGATTCGTCACAAGATTGCCCGGCTGCCTGCACTCCTTTCACGAAAGCTGCATCGCACAATGGTTCTGCAGGGCGGCCACGTGTCCGTGCTGCCGGCGCGACATGGCAGCGTACAATAACCGCGCGTACCCGCTGAACATGACATCGCTCTACTCGGAGACGACCATGACGGTTGCGCTGCCCATTCCGCGCCGTCCTCCACAACGCCGTACGGCTCCGTTCACGTCCCATGGGCCACTTAACTGACCGTTGTTCCGACGAGTGGCCTCAGGTGGAGAAGGATGATGTCAGGTTTCGACAACGTATTGAGGTGTAATTGAACATTGCTCAGAATCAAACTGAATTCATGAAATGTAATATGTCTCTGTGCTTTTTTTAATTGAATTAAGACACACATTTGGTTATTTAAACCGGACGACTGAATTCACAGATGGTGATGGTTGATATATTTTGATAGTTCCTTTGATACTGAATGTGGATTTGCGGTATTTTCATTAAATGTCATACTTGACAATTTTTAAGAGAGCCAGTTGAAAGACCACAAGCTGCATCATGAACGAAATTCGCCCATACACCTGAGGACTACAAAAATAGAAACATTGATAAGGGAAGATGATCGTACTACTGAGAGTAAAATACACCTATATGTGCTTGGGCGTCAATGAGCAGGTATTTGATCAGTTTAAGAATACCCGCTGAACATGGCAGCGTGCTGCCGGCGCGACATGGCAGCGTACAATAACCGCGCGTACCCGCTGAACATGACATCGCTCTACTCGGAGACGACCATGACGGTTGCGCTGCCCATTCCGCGCCGTCCTCCACAACGCCGTACGGCTCCGTTCACGTCCCATGGGCCACTTAACTGACCGTTGTTCCGACGAGTGGCCTCAGGTGGAGAAGGATGATGTCAGGTTTCGACAACGTATTGAGGTGTAATTGAACATTGCTCAGAATCAAACTGAATTCATGAAATGTAATATGTCTCTGTGCTTTTTTTAATTGAATTAAGACACACATTTGGTTATTTAAACCGGACGACTGAATTCACAGATGGTGATGGTTGATATATTTTGATAGTTCCTTTGATACTGAATGTGGATTTGCGGTATTTTCATTAAATGTCATACTTGACAATTTTTAAGAGAGCCAGTTGAAAGACCACAAGCTGCATCATGAACGAAATTCGCCCATACACCTGAGGACTACAAAAATAGAAACATTGATAAGGGAAGATGATCGTACTACTGAGAGTAAAATACACCTATATGTGCTTGGGCGTCAATGAGCAGGTATTTGATCAGTTTAAGAAAGAATTGACAGAAAAGAATTGACAGAAGTAGAATAGCTACCTGTGTGGTTTATATCTGGGTTTTCTGTGACCCGTGATGCCTTGATATACTAGTAGTTTCCAAGAACCTTGCCCAGAATCCTTTCTACAAAGTTCTTAATAGGTTGCCCGTCTGTACAAGGAAAACGCCATGTACAAGGCTAACCTCCCAAGAGGGTTAATCGATTTTTTCCAGGTGCTCTAGCTTGCCCGTCTATATTTTCTTATTCAGTCAATGCGGATGAGTAGAAACATGCTTCTTGCTCCACATTCACACACTAGAAACGAGAGGAAGTATGGCGTGTAGCAAAAACCTGGCAATGAGCTGTTCATAGGTTGAATCACATGCATACACTGGAAACAAGCCGGTTGCTCCAATTGGAAGGGAAGAGAGGGAAGGGGGAATCCTATTCCCTCTTTCCTTTCCTCCTTCCCCTTTCCTTCTCCAATTTGGTCAGCCCATATGGCGGGGGGCCGCACCAGCCCCTTTGTGGCTGGTGTGTTTCCCTTCTTGGCCCATAAGGCCCATATCTTTTGCCTGGAATCCCTTTCGGTGTCCCGATAAGTACCCGGTGCTTCCTAAAACACTTTCGGTGTCCGAATACTATCGTCCTATATATCAATCTTTACATCTCGACCATTTCAAGACTCCTTGTCATCTCCGTGATCTCATCCGGGACTCTGAACAACATTCGGTCACCAAATCACATATCTAATATAATACTATCTCGTCAACGAACGTTAAGTGTGCCGATCCTACGGGTTCGAGAACTATGTAGACATGACCAAGTCACCTCTCCGGTCAATAACCAACAGCGGAACTTGGATGCTCATATTGGCTCCCACATATTCTACGAAGATCTTTACCGATCGAACCGTAATGACAACATACGTTATTCCCTTTGTCATCGGTATGTCACTTGCCCGAGCTTCGATCGTCGGTATCTTCATACCTAGTTCAATCTCGTTACCGGCAAGTCTCTTTACTCGTTCCGTAAGACATCATCCTGCAACTAACTCATTAGTCACTTTGCTTGCAAGGCTTTTTATGATGTGTATTACCGAGAGGGCCCAGAGATACCTCTCCGATACTCGGAGTGACAAATCCTAATCTCGATCTATGCCAACCCAACAAGCACTTTCAGAGATACCTATAGAGCATCTTTATAATCACCCAGTTATGTTGTGACATTTGATAGCACACAAGGCATTCCTCCGGTATCCGGGAGTTGCATAATCTCATAATCGGAGGAATATGTATTTGACATGAAGAAAGCAATAGCAATAAAACTGAACGATCAATACGCTATGCTAACGGATGGGTCTTGTCCATCACATCATTCTCCTAATGATGTGACCCCGTTCATTAAATGACAACACATGTCTACGGTGAGGAGACTTAACCATCTTTGATTAATGAGTTAGTTTAGTAGAGGCTTACTAGGGACACGGTGTTTTGTCTATGTATCCACACATGTATCAAGTTTTCGGTTAATACAATTCTAGCATAAATATTAAACATTTATCATGAAATGAGGAAATATTAAATAACAACTTTATTATTGCCTCTAGGGCATATTTCCTTCAACAAGATGCCATTGTCACTATGTTGTCGGTATTATCACATTATGTGTTACTCCCTCCGATAAAAAGTGAATTTGAACTGAAGCTGTATACTAAAGCCACGACACCATTTTTGGGTCATAGGGAGTAACATTTACTTGCGGCCATTGACCATGGGCATATCGTGGACCTTCATACCAGATGGTTACTTTGGGGTATCCAAACGTTACCCCCAACTGGGTAATCATAAAGGTACATTACGGGTAAACTGAAGAAGTATGTTAAGGTGATAGATAGTTCAACACTGTGATTTGCTCCTCTAATGATGGATAGGTACTCTCCTGACCCACTCAGTATTACGGTATCCATCATCGTCTGGCCAGACACAAGCATGATAGTGATCACGGGCATGCCGGAATACGGAAGCGAGAAAAGAGAACAAAACTGACAACGAGGATAATTGGGTATAGTGATCGAAGTGTTGTTTCACAAGGATACTGATAAAAGTCTAGTCTTGGGTTTTGTAATAACATAAGGCTTGATCGATAAAGAACTTTGTTGATATGTGGGAATTATTATGGATGGACAGATCCCACTAATAATTATTGACCGGAAGGTGTTCCAAACATGTCCACATATTATCAATATTGTAGGGTCATATGCTTAATGGCTAGCTGCCCTATGCGCCTCCTTTTCCCTCTAGTTCTCTCGACAGTTTTGTGCTGGCTCACGGAGTGTTGTCGTACCTCTAGTTAGATGTGTGGATACCTCGAAGGTACTGTCTACTTCAGTACTACTCGCCTTCCAACATATAAGGTGTATAGTTTTCCAAAAAGTCAAACGTTTCTATGTTTGACCAAGTTTATAGATAAATATATCACCATCTACAAAATAAAATAACCCCTTGAGGATAGAACCAAATTTAGCTATCACATACAAATCCATCTCATATATTCCATATTATGACTTTCTCAAAGTAAAAAAGTAAAAGTTTCTAGCCTCCATCAAGGAAAACCTCTCATATATGCTTTAAAAGGCTTCCGGTTATTTCATCAAGAGAGAAAGTCAAGTTGCCAAGTAACCAGTTCATCCCCTTATTCCCAAGTTCTTAGATTGTTATCCAACTTCAATTGAAGAAATAAATGTGAAAATGTATTTGCTGATGAATTTGATGATACTGATTTGGTATTGTCATTACTGAATTTTTCTCTATAAACTTGGTCATACATAGAGAAGTTTGAATTTTCAAAAAATAATACACCTTATATTTGGGAACGGTGGGATTAGATCGGTGGATTATCATGGAGAAATTCTCGCGGCTGGGAGGTATGGCCTAGCCGCGGGAATCATCGCGCTTCAACAATTTAGTTTATTTCTGTTGCGTTCTAGTTGGTGAGATTGATCGTTTCCTGTCTTTTTCATAGTGTTGCTGGGTGTGATCGTGCGCAGCAAAAATAGTATTCATAGTATGTTCCCCAGTGATGTAGACATATTCAGCATCAAAATGGGTAAGTTTGTATATACTAGCTTGATAAGTATTCATTAAAAAAATTAGTGGGGAAATAGGTGAACGAAAAAGAAGATGCAATGCATTTTGGACTATGGATACAATTCTGAGTGTTCGACAATCCATGACCGAAGGAGGGAACTAGGGCTATATAGTCCCCCTCCCCCTATATGACACATTTTATAGGGAGCTCCTAATTGGCGCTTTAAGGGTTGTCGAGCGAAACTAGCGCTCGCACGTGGTGCAATAGCAGGCCGGCCCATCGACACGCGGGAAAAGGAACATGAAGGAAAAATCTGTTATGAGGAGGAATTGAACTCTGCCCCAGAAGTGTCAAGCAACGGCCTGCCATGCTGTGCTCACCACTAGACCAGCCACCACTTTCTTGTCTAATAGATAGTTCAACACTGTGATTTGCTCCTCTAATGATGGATAGGTACTCTCCTGACCCACTCAGTATTATGGTATCCATCATCGTCTGGCCAGACACAAGCATGATAGTGATCACGGGCATGCCGGAATACGGAAGCGAGAAAAGAGAACAAAACTGACAACGAGGATAATTGGGTATAGTGATCGAAGTGTTGTTTCACAAGGATACTGATAAAAGTCTAGTCTTGGGTTTTGTAATAACATAAGGCTTGATCGATAAAGAACTTTGTTGATATGTGGGAATTATTATGGATGGACAGATCCCACTAATAATTATTGACCGGAAGGTGTTCCAAACATGTCCACATATTATCAATATTGTAGGGTCCTATGCTTAATGGCTAGCTGCCCTATGCGCCTCCTTTTCCCTCTAGTTCTCTCGACAGTTTTGTGCTGGCTCACGGAGTGTTGTCGTACCTCTAGTTAGATGTGTGGATACCTCGAAGGTACTGTCTACTTCAGTACTACTCGCCTTCCAACATATAAGGTGTATACTTTTCCAAAAAGTCAAACGTTTCTATGTTTGACCAAGTTTATAGATAAATATATCACCATCTACAAAATAAAATAACCCCTTGAGGATAGAACCAAATTTAGCTATCACATACAAATCCATTCTCATATATTCCATATTATGACTTTCTCAAAGTAAAAAAGTAAAAGTTTCTAGCCTCCATCAAGGGAAAACCTCTCATATATGCGCACAAAAGGCTTCCGGTTATTTCATCAAGAGAGAAAGTCAAGCTGCCAAGTAACCAGTTCATCCCCTTATTCCCAAGTTCTTAGATTGTTATCCAACTTCAATTGAAGAAATAAATGTGAAAATGTATTTGCTGATGAAATTTGATGATACTGATTTGGTATTGTCATTACTGAATTTTTCTCTATAAACTTGGTCATACATAGAGAAGTTTGAATTTTCAAAAAATAATACACCTTATATTTGGGAACGGTGGGATTATATTGGCGGATTATCATGGAGAAATTCTCGCGGCTGGGAGGTATGGCCTAGCCGCGGGAATCATCGCGCTTCAACAATTTAGTTTATTTCTGTTGCGTTCTAGTTGGTGAGATTGATCGTTTCCTGTCTTTTTCATAGTGTTGCTGGGTGTGATCGTGCGCAGCAAAAATAGTATTCATAGTATGTTCCCAGTGATGTAGACATATTCAGCATCAAAATGGGTAAGTTTGTATATACTAGCTTGATAAGTATTCATTAAAAAAATTAGTGGGGAAATAGGTGAACGAAAAAGAAGATGCAATGCATTTTGGACTATGGATACAATTCTGAGTGTTCGACAATCCATGACCGAAGGAGGGAACTAGGGCTATATAGTCCCCCTCCCCCTATATGACACATTTTATAGGGAGCTCCTAATTGGCGCTTTAAGGGTTGTCGAGCGAAACTAGCGCTCGCACGTGGTGCAATAGCAGGCCGGCCCATCGACACGCGGGAAAAGGAACATGAAGGAAAAAATCTGTTATGAGGAGGAATTGAACTCTGCCCCAGAAGTGTCAAGCAACGGCCTGCCATGCTGTGCTCACCACTAGACCAGCCACCACTTTCTTGTCTAATAGAAGGAAACTATACTATTTAACCCTTTTAGTACTGCACATAATTAATCTATAATACCTAAATTGTTCATCCTCACTATGTTATTTCTCTTGACATGCAACCTATCTACATCAGCATCACTGCCACGTCGGCATTTAGTTAGAGACTTACATGCGGGACCCACTATAATAGAAAACAACCACGTTCTCTTCAGTTACTGCTGGTAAGACCCATCACCACCCGCCCAGGATCCCTCACATGCAAGACCGGTGGGCCAGCTCCCCCTGCGCTCGCCACACACTGGCTTGCGGCTCCGCGCAGGATCCATCCTGCTACATCAGCGCTACTAGCTTGAGGGAAAAACTTTCGGAAACACTAACGCCCACACGTGTGGGCGTTCTCCAACTAACCCACACGCTTGGATGGTAGTTGATTGTCTTTTGCACGAATCTTGACACGAAAAGGGAGATTTGGTGTGCCACGTAGGACGGGGCTGGTGTGTGGGAGTTGGAGAGTTTGCCCACACGCCCGCATCACACTGTTGCCAGTTGCGCTATGTGGGCGAACTAGTTTCTGCCCACACAGCCACCACCTAGTCCATACGCGTGTGGACGAACTGATTTTCGCCCACACGACACTCCTACAATGTGGATGGCAACTGCAGTTACGCGAATGTGGCAACTAGGTAAACAAACATGGCAACTGTGATTCTTTTGCTAGACGGCAACTGTAGTTGCACGTACGTGGCAACCAGATAAACACACATGGCAACTGCGATTAACTACACATGGCAACTATGGTTGGACCACACGTGGCAACTAGGTAAACACACATGACAACTACTGTTTGACCATGTGTGGCAAGTAGTTAAACATACACGGTAACTACGGTTTGATTACACGCGACAACTACCATAAATTAGACATGACAACTATAGTTAATCAAAACAGATAAAGTTGCCATGCTTTTACAACTACACTTGCCATCCCGGATAACTACATCTGCCAACTAGGATGACAACTAAATCATCATCGCGCGGGTACCTAACGTAGCTGCGCTAGGACGTGTGGGCATTTTTGCTTCGTGCCACACGCGCGACGTGAAGATGAGTAGTACTTTTTGGACGTGTGGCACGAAGTAGCCGCGCCCACACGTGTGGGTAATTCTAATGTCCGCCCACACGAGTTGCTCACACCACACACGGTGTGTGGCCAGATTCTTTAACGCGTGTTATCAGCGTCCAAAACTTTAAGCCACGTTCGGTACCACTAGAGTAAATCTCCTTCCGTTTTCCCCATCGCTACCCCTTCCATAACTGACGAATGGATCTAATCAAATCAGAAAAAATCCAGTGGCTTTTCCCTTCCGCTTCCCCTTCCCTAACTGACAAATGAATCTGATCACAAAAATCCACCCCTAGGCGCATGTGGCCGTGCATCTTGTACGTCGTTCCACCTTGGGAGTCCTCCAGAGTGACCTGGCGAGCACAGCATCGCTGCCATGTGACACTGGTGAACCAGCCCCGGCGAGCAAGGCACGCCATCCAGTGCGACCCCGGTGAGCGGCGGGGTCGAGCCGCCCCATGACCCAGGCGATGTTGCTCTCACCCCGTCGACAGTACCAGGCGTCCCGATCGACACTGCTAAATATGACCTTTGCAAGCCACCCCGCCATCCATTGCGCGCGACGCCGCTCCGGCGACCACGGCTGCTAATTCCGCGTCCGCTCTTCCACCAATCAGTGTAGCTATTCAGGTGTAGCCGCTCCCGTGGGTGCTGTGGTCGTCGGTGGAGGTCTCTTCGGGCAAAATCTGCTAACAACAAACCACTCACGGAGGAGTTTTCTGTGATTTTCCTTGATTTGCTTCAAAGGTGTGGATTTCTTATCATCGCTGACCATGTATTCTCATTTTTCGTGCTTCTTAGGAACTGAGAAGATTAAAGTATTGAATGCAATGGTCAGTTATACGGAAAGATTTAATACATTCAGGACTACGATCATGAGAAGTCTGTTGGTAGAGGACCAAAGAAGGTTTACTATAAATCCTTAATTACGATGGACTTCACATTGTCTAGCATTTGACCTATTTATGTTGCACCTTGCAGTATGCAGAATATATTGAAAGCGGTTCTTCGGATGTTCATGCAAAGTACAACCGAATACGAAGATGACAAATCATTTTGCTGCTTTATGCAAGCAGGTAGATATTTGAACATATCATCAACAACACGGGTTATCTATTCTATGGTATATACCCAATTTAAGGTTCGTCCCTTTTATTTTTTTTATTTTTTTTGCAGTTGCCGCTCATCTCAGTTCACTAAAAGCCCTGCTAGGCCGTTGATCTTCCTGTCCTCCTCTACTCAAGTATCTCTATTATGAATCCAAACATGATGTTGTTTTAAGTATATATTTTCTTACCACATATAGATAGATATGGCTCCTTTGCGAACCATTGGTATCCTGATACCCGACTATATATATTGTAGGGATAAACGTCCTTTGGTATACCTATATGAAAGTTCAAAAGGACAACGATCGGGATAAATGGGAAGTTAAGCACGAGGGCTCAAATCAGCACAAATACTGCAAGTTTTGTGAAGTATTTGATTGCCGGACTCCATGTAGTGTGTGCCCAATTTTCATTTGCTGCAATAAAAATCTGGAATATGCCTATTGTCTGAGGTTTGAACAAGAGAATTCATCATGTTTGAGATCCTAAACGATACAAATTTTCATTGTTTTTTAACTTGCTTAATGTGGCTCATTATTTTTCAAGATTAGTTGCAAACAGATTCCGGCTGCAAGTTGATAATTTGGATATCGGTTCTTATTTATGTATAAGTTCTCATGGTATTTTCACCAGACTTTTGAGACAAAAGGAATTATAACTCGCTTTGGGGGAAAAAGAGAGAATAAATTGTTATCTTTTTGCTCCGATGATATGATTCATTCTGTTCTTATTGTCGATAAGAGTTCCGTTCAAACATAGTAAGCTACTACAATGGCTAATATTCGTGTTTAGTTTACATTATTTGCAGATTTGAAGTATGCATAGATTATTGATTTACATCTTGATGTGTAAATTACCATTCATTCTTTTCGGATCTTAAGTAAGCAAAGAATCTCAACATGACAATTTGTGCATTTCCATTCATAGCTGGAATCCATTTTCTTATTGTGTTTACATATATTAATATCTATGCAAGTCATGTGAGATTTCTTGTGGTGGTTGTATATTCAGATTTTATAATCTTTATAACTATACCCCAAGTACTATGTCCATACCATTTTTTTCATCTTAAGATCATATATCTACTATGGAAACAAAGTTGTAGATTTATGTATTACCACCATATATGGCTAAGACCTCCCGCAGCAACTCGCAGGGAATCATCTAGTATATTATATACGCAGTATAAATTAATTTTAAATAGAAAACGTAAATTTCGAACGCTGAATTCATAAAAATGTAGAAAACAAGGAATATGAAAAAAAATCTTATTGATTTTGAAAAAAAAAATCATCAATCTAGAAAAAAAGTTCACAAGATTGGAAAAATAGTTCATCGATTTTGAAAAAAAAATCACCGAATGTGAAAGAAGCTCATTGATTTTGGAAATAAGCTAATCGAATTTGAAAAAAAATCACCAAATTGAAAAAAAGTTCATTGAATTTGATATAAAGTTCATAGAATTTTAAAACAAATTCATCGAAATTGGAAAAGTTCATCGAATTCAAAAAAAGTTCATTCATTTTGTAAAAAGTTCATAGAATTTTTAAAAAATTCATTGAATTTCAAAAAAAAGGTCACCGAAAAAATGTCATCGGATTTGAAAAAAGTTCATTGATTTTAACAAAAGTTCATAGTATTTGAAAAAATTTAATCAAATTAGTAAAAAATGTTCATCAAATTTCAAAAATTTCATCGATATTTTAAAAAGTTCATGATGTTATGAATAAGTTCATCAATTTTGAATAAATATCACCGATTTGAAAAAAAGTTCATTGATTTGGAAAAAGTTCACAAATTTGAAATAAGTTCATCAATTTTCAGAACAAGTCCTTCGAATTTAAAAGAAATCATTGATTTAAAAAGAGTTCACGAATTTGCAAACAATTCAATGAACCAGAATGAGAAAAAAAGAAATAACAGAAAAAGATCTAGGTTTTGGACGCTAGTTTTTTTTCGAGACAATTTTGACGCTCATTGCGTCATATAATCTCGAGCAAACGCACACAGGGGAGGGAGCGGGATCGCATGCACTGGCCTGGCCCAATTACGTGATTCGGCTTTATAAATCTTCTGGCAGTTCTGTCTGGTTTTATGCGTTTTGGGAATCTTACAGACGGTTCTCTGAACCGGTTTCTCTCTGTTTTTTTTCTTTTTTTCCCTTTCTGTTTCTCATTGTATTTTCTATTTTCAACAAATATTCAGAAATTTGAAAAATGTTCGCATTTTAAGTTATTGTTCCCAAATTTAGGAAATTTGGGAATATTCAAAAAATCTTCCCATTTAGAAAAAAAATTCACAAATTTTGAAAATGTTCATGTTTGGAAAATTTGTTCGCAATTTAAAAAAATGTTCAGAAAGTTGAGAAAATGTTCCGGGTTTCTAATTTTGTTCTAGAATTTATAAATTGCTCACGTTTTAAATATTCATTCTGACACTCAAAATAGTATGATATTTCAAAATTATTTGTTTTTTCATAAATCTAAAAAATGTTTGGGAATTTCAATTAATGTTTCAGCCCTTCCAAATTTGTTCAGAAAATCAAAAATCACATTTTCAAATAAAAAAATGTTCACAATTTGGGAAAAATGTTTGTTATTCTCAGAAAATATTAAAAATGTCAAGTTGTTTTCCTGTTTTTCAAAAAAAAAATCACGTTTCTAAAATATGTTCGTAAATTCAAAAAAATGTTTATTTATTACATTTTGTTTCTTTTTCTTCAAAAGATGTTGGTGTTTCTGGAGAAGTATAATTTTTCAAAGAAATCATGTCCGAAATTTGAAAATGAGTCGAAACCTGTCGCGGCTCATAGTTCATATCAACTCGGATGCTATCTTCAACACGAAGTTGCAGGTATTACAGTGGCTATGGAAGTAGTCAGTTCTTGCAAGGTCCTGGGTTCGATCCCTTGCATGCGCTTATTACGTTTTTTGGAATTATCACATGTGTTCCTTCGTACTTGCTCTAAGCTGGGCAAGCCCATTAGGGTCACCCCCCACCCCCCATGCGGCGAGCGTCTGTTGGACGCAACGCGCGTCCCGTCGGAGGTCCCACCGGCGCATGCAGCGCTAAATAGGGTTTGCCCATTTTATAACATACATATAGGAGTGCATCACATAGGAGTCCATGCGACTAGGCCGGTCCACTGAGGCGAAGCGAGTAGTGTGTTTGTAGCTGAGACATAAAAATCCCAAAAATGCGATGCGCTTGCTTGAAATCAAACTCGACCTCCAATACTAAATGCGTGATGCTTGCCATTGGAACTGATGCTACTGGTGATTGATGGGAGTGCATAATATTTAAGAAAGCGCTGCAGCATCAAATCTGAAACATGTTGGCAAAATTCAAAACATGTTCTTGATAATTGTGAACTATTTTAAAATTCTGAATATTTTTTAAAAATATGTTTTTTAAATCCCAGATTATTTCTGAGAAATGTCAATAACTTTTTGAACTTTGAACATTTTTGGAAAAACTTGAACAATTTTTGAAGCACGGATAATTTTTGAAAACACAAAAGTTTTTGAAAGCATGAACTTTTTTGAAAATTGAAATATTATTTTAAACTACAAACGAAATTTGGGAAAAAGCAAACATATTTCGGGCCTATGAATTTTTTTTAAAGTGGAAACATTATTTGAAACTCTGAACAAATTTCGAAAACAAAATCATTTTTTAAATACGCGAACATTTTTTGAAGTCGTTTAATTTTTTATGAAATTAAAAATAAATTTAAAAGGGTGACATTTTAAAAAGGAAAAAGAGAATAAAGGGGAAAAGCAGAAAAATGACAAATAAAAAAATAAAAAACTAATAGAAATCCATACAAGTACATAAAAAAGTATAAAAGAAAACATACAGAAAATACCCAGTTCTGGGAGACAGTTCGGCTAGCTTTGTTTCTGGCTTGAAATAGGTTTGGTTATCAAACTGTTTGTTTCCTACTTAGTGAGTCCGACTCCGGCCTGAGTCCCTCCACTTTTTCATGTTTATGCATCAGCTCACCATGCATCATCACAATTCACAAATGAGTTGGAGACAGCAGATCTTCTGGAAGGCATCGTCCGCTGAGAGCTGCACTAGGGACGTGAACTCGATGGCTTCTGGCGGCGATGACGCGGCGGCAACGCAGTGCCCGATCTGCATGGAGGAGCTGGTGGCCGACGCCGGCGCCGTCACGAGATTGCCCGGCTGTTCACACGCTTTCCACGAAAGATGCATCACGGAGTGGCTCCGCGGGGCGGAGACGTGCCCATGCTGCCGGCGCGACATGACGGCGTACAAGGTGACCATGGCCGCGTCCTCGCCGGAGACAGCCGCGGCGGTTGCGCTGCCCATCCGGCGCCGTCCTCGACAACGCCGTATGGCTCCGTTCACGTCCCGGGGGGGGGGGGGGTCACTTAAATCCCCGTAGTACTGAATCGGGTGCGCGATGGACCGTTGCTCCGGCGTGTGGCCTCTGTCGACACCCAATGATGAGATCGGCACGAGCATGTTCGTGCCCTGTCCCTGTACTGCACAGCACGGCGGTATGTTTCTCGTAGCCAGCTAGATTTTCCGATGGAGAAGGATGATGTCAGGTTTCGACAATGTAATGTGGCTCAAAATCAAATTAAATCCCTGAAATGTCATATGCCTCTCTGCGTTTTTGAACTGAATGAACACATTTGGTTTTTTAAACAGGACAACTGAATGTACAGATGATGGTTGATCTGTTTTGCTAAGAAGTTCCTTTCCATGGATACTGGATGTGGATTTGCGGTATTTTTCTTTAAATGCCATACTTGGCAATTTTTAACAGAGCCTGTTGACGGACCACAGCCTACATCGTGAAAGAAAATTGCAGTGTTTTTTTTTGAATGAAAGGGGTTTCCCCCCGCCCCATTTTATTAATGAAGCGAAAATGTTCAGCAAAAAACAGATAAAGAGTTACAATCCCAGGGAGGCATAGCACCCAACATCAAACTATCTAGTATTAGCAGCCTCACTGTATTACATACCAAGCAACACAGGCATAAGCATAAAACTAGTTAGGCCCACACTCCAGCCTCTTGGTCTGCTCGATCGACGTAGAGAATTTTCCACTGGTTCAGATGAGAGCTTAGTTTTGCAAGGACACAATTGGCATCTCTTCAGGTACGCCCCTAAAAACAGAAATTGTTTCTTAGTTTTCAAATACTCCACAAGGAGGCAGCCACTGCCATATTAAGTACAACCTTGTTTTTGTTATTCTGCCACAAGGCAGAAACATCTTCAAAGCTAGAAATGCAAGGGTAACTAAAACACTCTGAAATGAAATCCCATACTTGTTTTGCAACCACGCATTCAAATAGTAAATGATGGACCGTTTCTTTTTCACAGCAGAAAAGGCAGGATACATCTTCCACATGTCTCCTCTTAGCTAAGTTCTCCCGGGTAAGAATTTTGTTATGAACACGTAACCACAAAAATACGTGAATTTTCTGCGGACAGGTTACTTTCCGCGGCTTATATCCCACAGAAGAAACCACACCTCCAAAGTTAATTTGATTGTACAAGATTTAACAGAGAAAACCCCATTTGTCTCTAGAGTCCAAATAGGAACATCACAATCATCTCTCAACTGAGCTGAACTAACCAACTCAATCAGACGGTTCTAACTGTTAAAACCTTCATCATCAATGCATCTCCTAAAAGTCAGTTTTAGAGTGACACCATCCCAGACCTGGGCTACTGAGCACTCACTTTGATTAAATATACTAAACAAGTCCCAAAATTGGGTTTTCAGGGAATAATCCCCAACCCAGGTGTCATGGCAGAAGCTGATATTCTCTCCATTTCCTAATTTCCATTTGTAAAAGGTTTTGGCTTCAGCAAACGCCCAAGTGGCACTCTTCTATAAGGTAGAGCCCACTCCATTCTTAGACCACATGATATTAGGTTTATTAGTATCATATTTATAGGAATCTTCTTCCACTCATTGTTTTTACCATCAAAATATCTCTTCGCCCAGTTGGCCAGAAGAGCCATGTTAAAATCTCTAATGTTAGGAACACCCAGACCCCCAAACTCTTTCTTTTTAGTAATCATACCCCAGCTAGCCAAGTGATACTTGTGATGATTATCCATGTCTACCCAGAAAAAATGAGCCATTTGGGAGTAAATAGCATTAATGGCCCACTTGGGGAATTTGATCATGGACATCAAGTATGCAGGAATACTAATAATACATGCACATAACAGAATAATTTTCCCTTTGTATGTAAGGTATCTCCCCAACCAGCCAGATATATTCTTTCCCTCTTAAGTTTGTCATAGTGCAGAGGCACTCCCAGGTATTTAATGGGGAAATCTCCCAATTTGCGGCAGAAAATTTGTGCAAATTCCTTTGCCGCATCCTCCTCCACATTAATTGTTAGAAGATCACTCTTATGGAAATTGATTTTCATACCTGAAAGATTCTCAAAGCTTGACAAGATCCATTTAAAATTTCTGGCCTTGTCAACTGAGTTTTCTAGAAACAAGATGGTGTCGTCAGCATATTGCAAGCTGACAACACCCCCGGGTATAGCCTGAGGCAGAAGCCCCGAAATCCATCCTTGACTAGCAGCTTTATGAAGCATTTTAGAAAAAACATCAGCAACCAAGTTAAAAAGCAGCGGAGAGTGAGGATCTCCTTGTTTGAGCCCTTTCCTAGCTAAAAGATAAGGGCCCATCATATCATTGATCCGCACACTAAACGTGCTTAGAAGTAAAGTAGTTTTAATCCAAGAAATCCACTTGTTCCCGAAACCTCTCGAATGTAACATATCAAACAAGAATTCCCAGCTAACTCTGTCATATGCCTTCTCATAGTCTAGTTTAAGCACTATACCCTGAGTGTTAGATCTCTTAACCTCCTGAATAACTTCATGCGCCATCACTACGCTCTCTAATATGTACCTCCCTTTGATAAAGGCTGCTTGATTCAAGGAATTGAGCCTGTGACTAGTAGAGGAAACCCTGTTTGTCATAGCTTTCAAAAAAAATTAACTCCACAATTACTCAGACTAATAGGTCTAAATTTCTTCATATCTTTAGCATTAGGTTCTTTAGGGATAAGCACAATCAAAGCAAAATTAAGATGATAAAGATCTAGTTTGCCTTCTTCAAAGTCTTTCACCAGAGCCATAAAATCAGTTTTGATAACATCCCAAAAAGTTTGATAGAATAGGAAGGATAACCCATCTGGGCCAGGGGACCCATGGGCATAGGAACCAAAAATGGCTTCTTTAATCTCCTATTCAGTAAAGTTTTTTTGTAATAAGTCATTCTCTTCCCGAGTCACTAGCTCTTCCTCCTTCCAAAAGGAAGGACCCAATTTGATATTATGCTTCTCTTCATATCTAAACAAGTCCTTATAAAAGGTAGTGGCTACATCTAACATCACTTCAGTAGAGTGGACTGGGCCATTCTCACCAACCAGCTCCGAGAGATGGTTCTTCCTATGTCTGTGGTTAGCTAGAGCTTGAAAATAGGCATTGTTCTTATCTCCGTCCTTGATCTTGTGATCCCTCGACCGTTGCCACAAGGCAACCTCGTCTTTATGCCAAATACTATTTAATTCATTCTTGATCTCTGTCATCTGAGTCTTATCTTTTTCCTCTAGTTGATTGCGCTCAGGGAAGACATCTAAGATGTCAAATTCTAACGTCAGGTCTCTTTTCCTTCTTTTCATACCAGCCTCAATATTGATGCTCCAGCCTTTCACTTTTTTTGAACATCTTAGTTTTGTTCATCCAAATGTCTAAAGCACACTTTCCAGGAACTGCAGAGTTCCAAATCTCACAGACTAGATCTTTAAAACCAGGTTGTTCTAACCACCATTTCTCAAATCGAAACGGTTTAGGGGAGGTAACCCTCCTAGATTTTGTATCCAAAATAAGTGGTGTATGGTCGCTCCCTATCCTAGGCAGAGCCGTTAGAGAAGACATCAGAAAATGGGCGTCCCAGGAAATTGAGACAAACACTCTGTCAATAGTAGCAAAGATAGGATTATTCTGATTATTGCTCCAGGTAAAACTCCTGTTAGCAATGCTAATATCTAACAGAGCCCATTTGTTAATCCAATCATTAAAAAGGAAAGAATTTTGGGCATTAATAATACCATTACTCTTATCTTCACTAGATCTAACCAAATTAAAGTCACCTCCCAAAATAACAGGGTAAGTAAGATTTAACATAACATCATGTAGCTCAGCAATGAACTCGATCTTGCATTCATTGCAAGAAGTACCATATGCTGCAACAAAATGCCAAAGGAAACTATCATCTTTGTTCTTGATAGTAACTACCACACAATACTTCCTATCTACGAAACCAATGATATCAAATAAATCACACCTAAGACCCACAAGGATCCCCCCAGCAGTGTTGTTAGCAGGAAGGACATGACAGTCAAAATTATTATTGCCAGCAATTGTACTTAAAGTCCCACTTTCTACCCTCTCTCTTTTGGTCTCAAAGAAACCCATGGAATCAATGTGATTATCATTAAGAAAATCTCCCAGGCACTGTAATTTACCAGGGTGTGACAAGCCACAAGGCTGGATTTTGGCAATGATAGCAGGGCTATCTAGCTCTAGGACTGCAGTGCCCATGTCCTTATTAACTAAATCAGCCTTGGTATCAATGGGGGAATTATCATTGTTAAAGTCCAAGTCTATAGAGTTCGGGAGAACAATCTCCGGATTGGAATCAGCGAATTGAAGACACTTAATTTTCTCCCTAGCAACTAGATCGGTGATGATACCATCACGTTCATTACTATTATCTCCCACACACAGGCCAACCATAGAAGTATGAGAAGCAAGCACTTCATTATTCAAGACAGCAAAAGATTTACCTTTGAAAGTAGTAGGAACTTCAAGGTTCTTCTTAAGAAAGTAAGCATTTGCTTTGTCCATGATCTTCATGCTTCCATGATCTCTGGTTCTAGGTCTGTTGATCAGAACAGGGCCCCAAGCAGTTTTATCCTCGATATTGAGCTTCTTCTTCTTCTCTGATTCTGCATTGTCCATATATTCAATTAATGACCTTTTAACAGAGCTAATAGCCATAGCCAGATCTTCAGCAAGGCATTGCAGTTCAGTTTCCATGTCTTCTTATTATCCATCTGTCTCCTCCATGTCAAATTTACTAAGCTGTTCAGAGCAATATTCCAAATGTACAGACATAGGAATCTTCTCAGTATCTTCAAGAAGCAGGTGATATGAGCACGGGGTGCCGAACTCTGGTTCAGACCCAGGTTTCTTGTTGTCTCTATGGCCACTTTTATTGATTTCCTCCAGGAAGCTGTCATGGACCTCATCATTCATGCTTACTGGATGAAACTACTCTGCAGAAACAGAGACCTGCTGCACTTCTTTGCTAGGACCTGAGTTAGTTTTCTGTGTAGATGTGAAGTTTGCTCTGTCCAATCCGTCAAAAGGCTCCTCTCTGTTATCTTCCATTGAATCCTTATCAGTCAGATCCTCATCCAGCTTTTCTTTTCCTCCATCTTCATTGTCTTGACCAGGATCCTCATCATTGCCATTTGATTCTTCACCAACTTGCCCAAAACCCTCCACAGTGAAAAATAACAGGTAGAGTTTCTTCTTCATCTCCACCAGTCTCAAAGGGAAATTTGCAAGGATCTCTACAAGCTATCTTGATTCTGATTGTTTCATAGAAGCTCTTGAAAATTCCATTCCAATCCACATCCACAAGGATGCCAAAACATCTAGCAACTTGCGCAAAAACCTTCCAAGCACACCATTTTGGTGGAATTCCATTAACAACCACCCAAGCTTCAGTTCTTCAAATCCATCAAGCATCCCTTCCCACTCGCAGATCTTAGATGAAACACCATCAATAGGAAGATTAAATGCTGGGAACTCAATCAGGACTTCCACATTCTTCCATGGAGGAAATCTAAGCAAGAATTTCTTCTCCTCCAATTCTTTGATCTGCCAGGGCCACTCCTTGTTTTTGCTGAAAATTCCATTTAACTGAACCAACAACTCAGAAGTAGAAACTTCACCTTTCACTACTCTCAGAACAACACAGTTTTTGTAATTCAGCCAACTAGATTCGCTTGGCAGAGGAACATCAACATGATAGAACCCCAAGCCAGCAGCAGCACTTCCAAAGTAAGTGGTTGTAGGTTGTGCATGAGCCCAAGCAGCACAGTTGTTCACATTATGATTCCCATTGCATATAAAACATTTCTTAGGCTCGATGCAGTTGCCAACATAGTGCCCAGGCCAACCACAATTGAAACAAGTCACCTTGTACCTTGGATCCAGGGGTTGCACGGGAGGGGGTTGAGGATCTTGAGGGATTGGAGCAGGGGCCGGGACAGGGGCCTGGATAACTTTCCCCCCTCCCACCAGCTTGGCCCCTCCCTGTTGGATGGGGATTGCCGGAGGAGGACCCACAACTCGCCCTTCTTGAGCTGGGGCCGACTTCTTCATGGCCGGTGGGCGACGATTCCGATTACCCTGACCACAGTTCTCCATCTTTCTCACAACCTCAGCAAAGGATCTATTATCTGCAAGAAATCCAGGGGCAGCTAGCTGGAATTTGGTAGGGGTAGGGTCAAATCAACCAGGGCGAGGAACTGGGAAACAATCTTCGACGGTGAAAGTTTTGGATCGAAATGGATTTTTTCTCACCCAGAATAGGGTTAGAATGGGGAATTTAGTGTTCGGAGGCAGTAGTTTAGGTATATGAGGACGGGGGTGGCGGCGGGGGGAGGGAATAACCCAAAGTTGCCCATAGAAATCCGCCACCTCCTCCTCATTGTTGTTATCCAACCCTAAACGCGACTTTTTAGAAGGCGTTTTCGCATGCACCACACGATCAGAAATCAACAGCACAGGGACGGCCGCAGGTCCAGTCCGTGGCTCGTTCAAACTAGCCTCCCTCTCCCTCGTACAAACGAGTATATCATTGTTTTCTGAGCTCGCCGGAGCCGGCGACTTGCCCACCGGACAACTAGTATGTGATGCAGATCCAATCAGACCTGACCCCTCCCCGTAAGGGGCATCCACAATTTTCTCCTCACAAACTACATCTACAGCCATAAGGCTTTTCTCTACAGGTACCTGAATTCCCCCAGCACAAACTGGAATCATACATCGAGCTTGAATTACCTTCGAATGACGATGACGCACCCGCCCATGATCTCCCGGCCATGGAGGTGGTTCAAGGTTGTTGTCCATCAGCCCGAGCCCCACCCCGCGCGCCCTCGATCTGAATCGTGCCGCATGATCGCCGGGACCCTTTGGCCTTCATGGAATTCGCGGGGGGCTGTCCCCCGGCGCAAGGAACTCACGCGGGATCCTTGCCAGCCCAACCACTGACAGCGGCCGGTTGTTCAAGCGGGACGGGCTCCACGACTAGAAGAATGCCCACTTGGCTGCCTTCTCTGGATCTGGCAATTCTGCTTCCTGAATCACCCAGAACAGCAGCTCGTAGTCCATCCCTCCCTCGTCGCCGGCAAAGTGCACGCGCTCGAAGAAGGTCGAGGTGTGGATGACTCGAATCAGCAGCTTTCCCCACTCGGAGCGGTCGGGGAATCTCTCCACCACCACTCGCAACATCTCCGCACGCACCTCCGGTGAGGATATTTCGACCAGCGGGCCCTGCGCCACCGGAACCGGTGACGGCGGGGCCGACGCAGGCGGCGCCACCGCCAACGCCGGGCGTGCCCTCCTCGCCCGCGGTCTGTGGCGCGATCCCTCGGCCATCAAGCTCCTCGACTGGGTTGGATCGGATCTGGGAGAGGCGGGCGGTCTCGGAGCGGTGGGTGGAGTTGGGGAGAGGGAGGGGAGAGCGGGGGCGCGGCCTATGAGGAGATGGCTCGCCATTAATGCGGTGGAGGTCGCAATTAATGGCGGTAGGTGGATGTTTCGCCGCGTCGCCTCGCTCGCTCACTCGCTCCATGCCCAGCCCCTAGAAAATTGTAGTGTAGAAAAGCAAACAAAATAATTCCCAAACGATGGTACTAACAGAAAATTATGCCGCCTCCCTCCCTTCTTTTCTTTGTTTTTTATCCGGGGTGTAATCTAACCGTTTGTTTATTTTCTACTTAAATAATTAGTTTGGTCCAAGAGTGTATGTACGTAGCATGCATGGACGATCAGCTCACTCACGGACGGGTATCAACAGTCGGTCTTCACCATTCTTCTAGCCATAGATCCTCAAGAACCTATAATGGGTGTTTTATTTTTTGCAAAGAATCATGTATATTGCGCACATAGCTCACAATTATGAAAACAATAATAAACCATGCTAAGAGAAAGAGCAAAAAATAAATTCTTATTCCAAAATGATCAGGTTCGAGAAAGGCTATTATAGAATAACATGAAAATCATTGCATGCCATTTCAAAAGACTTCCTCAATCTCCGTACGAGAGCAAAATTGGGAGGCCCTACATATTTGGTATACAGGAGAAGAAATTTATTTGTGAAAGATAATGAAAATTATCAGTCCCGCACTTTAGTGTACCAACTACTATGATGACATATACTACATGGATGAGGGTAGAATACCTCTTATCAGTGGCAGAGCTAGACACAGTCAGTTGGGGGGGGGGGGCGAAAGGTAAAATATTAGTGTTTGGGGGGGCCAAAAGTTAAAAAAGTTTTCACCTAAGCACTAAAAGGACATTTTCCTTCACAAGTTGGCCCAATGTTGGGGGGGCCACAGCCACCCCAGCAACCAACATAGCTCCGCCATTGCCTCTTATGATCCATCAAATTTGTACTTTGCTATCGAGAAAATGATGATTCACTAACAAACATGAATAAACATCACTGTGCTGCTTGCCGATAATTTGGCTCTTTGGTCAAAGTGTTTGTCTCAACCACCGACGATCAAAGTATCCACTCTTAAGTAATAGGTTGTTGTTAGAACTCATGATATGTAAGTATTTAAGTATTTAGTTCTGCATTGTACGCCCTATAAGGCTAATCTGGAAGGTTCATACCATAACCATTTCAACATCCACATATGCTTGCAAAAGAAGAAGTTCACCTGGGGTACTGTAGGAAGCCAATTTGCCATCCATTTTAATCCGACGCTTCTCGGCTGCCAGACCGGCATCGTCCCCACGTCGTCCTCTTCCCTGTGCTCATCAAGCTCGCCCCCTCGTTCTCTTCGTCCTCGGCGAGCCTAACTCGATGCTCATGTATCAGCTCCCTCACCACGCCCTCAACCTGGTTATCTTTGTCTATTCGGATGACACGTCGACAACCTCATGCAAGAGGCCAAGAGCTCGAGCGCGCCCAGAGCCTCGCCATCATTAAGCCGCCCCGCCTGTGCCTCTCTCTCTTTGTCTGATCGTCTCCATGCCAGACCTATTGAGGGAGTCCTGGACTAGGGGGTGTCCGGACAGCCGGACTATCATCGTCCGCCGGACTCCAAGACTACGAAGATACAAGATTGAAGACTCCGTCTCGTGTCCGGATGGGACTTTCCTTGGCATGGAAGGCAAGCTTGGCGATACGGATATGTAGATCTCCTACCATTGTAACCGACTCTGTGTAACCCTAGCCTCCTCCGGTGTCTATATAAACCGGAGGGCTTTAGTCCGTAGGACAACATACATTACAACAATCATACCATAGGCTAGCTTTAGGGTTTGGCCTCCTTGATCTCGTGGTAGATCCACTCTTGTACTACCCATATCATCAATATTAATCAAGCAGGACGTAGGGTTTTACCTCCATCGAGAGGGCCCAACTGGGTAAAACATCGTGTCTCTCGCCTCCTGTTACCATCCGCCTAGACGCACAGCCTGGGACCCCTACCCGAGATCCGCCGGTTTTGACACCGACATTGGTGCTTTCATTGAGAGTTCCTCGTGTCGTCACCGATAGGCTGATGGCATCTTCAACCAACAACGCTTTCGTGATGAGACTTTTCTCCCGGACAGATCTTCGTGTTTGGCGGCCGCATCAAGGGCAATTAAGCAGCCATCCGGAGCAGATGGAAAGATACGCCCGGCGTCGGTCGATTCGAAAGTCTAAACTTCACGGCCGATGTCCGCGGAGACTTGATCTTCGACGGACTCGAGCCACAGCCAAGCGCGCCGCACTGTGACGATGGGCATGATCTAGCTCTGCCGCCGAACAGTGCCTTGGTGGCCGCATATGAGTCCGCTTCGGCCTTTAGCCCGGAGCCGATC
This sequence comes from Aegilops speltoides, assembly GCA_021437245.1. NCBI lineage: Eukaryota > Viridiplantae > Streptophyta > Magnoliopsida > Poales > Poaceae > Aegilops > Aegilops speltoides. The sequence goes on from CM038143.1 coordinate 506,253,528, forward strand.
ACCCAGATCGAGGGTCGGTGGATGGACACCGCCTCGGGGACCTCAACTTCCATGGCGATGGAGCCGAACGCTAATCTTGTCCCCCGCGAAACTCGTGATTCCGAGGTGCCGGACTCCTTGCCGGACTCCGAACCTCCCACACCCCTACCAATTAATTCGGATTGGGCGCCGGTTATGGAATTCACCGCCGCGGACATCTTCCAACACTCGCCCTTTGGCGACATCCTAAATTTGCTAAAGCATCTATCGTTATCGAGAGAGTCCTAGCCGGACTATGGCCAGGATGGTTGGGGTACGGACGACGAAGAAATTCAGAGCCCACCCACCACCCACTTTGTAGCCACTGTTGACGATCTAACCGACATGCTAGCCTACGACTCCGATGACATCGACACTATGGACGACGATGCCGGAGACGAACAGGAACTAGCGCCTACAAGGCACTAGAAGACCACCTCGTCATACGACATATACATGGTGGACACCCCAAAAAACAGGGACGGCGAAGAAGTAGCGGAGGCAGATTCTTTAAAGAAGCAGCCCAAACGCCAGCGCCAGCGGCGCCGCTCTAAATCCCGCCACAGCAAGAATGGAGATTCTAGCACAAGAGATAATAATACCCCAGAGAGTGCCGAAGACAATCCCCTCCAGCAAGACTCAGCGCAGGTGGATGCAGAAGCAAGCCCTCATGAAAGGGCGGCAGACGAGGAGGTTGAGGATCATAACTATATGCCTCCCTCCGAAGACGAAGCAAGCCTCAACGATGACGAATTCATCGTACCTGAGGATCCCGTTGAACAAGAGCGTTTCAAGGGCAGGCTTATCGCCACAGCAAATAGCCTAAAGAAAAAGCAGCAACAGCTTCAAGCTGATCAGGACCTGCTGGCTGATCGATGGACCGAGGTCCTCGCGGCCGAAGAGTATAAACTCGAACGCCCCTCCAAAAGCTACCCAAGACGCAAGCTGCTCCCCCTATTATAGGAGGAAGCATACATACCTCCATCATCAGCGCACGATACGGCTGACCGACCACCCTGTGGTCGTGACAGAGAGGCATCCAGGCCCCCAGCCAAGACCGTACCCCGGCATCGCTCCAAAAGTACGAAGCCAAGAGGGAACGCGCCGGACTTGCGAGATATATTGGAGGACAAAGCAAGGCAATCCAGATCCATTTACGGATCACGTGGGCGCCCCACGACCCATGACGAATACCGTCTCACCGGATACAATAACTCCGGCCGGGCCGAACACAGCAGACAACGCTCTCTTGAGCTGCGTCGTGATATTGCTCAATACAGAGGCGCCGCACACCCGCTATGCTTCACTGACGAAGTAATGGATCATCAAATGCCTGAAGGGTTTAAACCCGTAAACATCGAATCCTACGATGGCACAACAGACCCCGCGGTTTGGATCGAAGATTATCTTCTCCACATCCATATGACCCGCGGCGACGATCTCCACGCCATCAAGTACCTCCCACTCAAGCTTAAAGGACCAGCTCGACATTGGCTCAACAGCTTGCCCGCAGAGTCAATTGGGTGCTGGGAAGACCTGGAAGCCGCATTCCTCGATAACTTCCAGGGCACGTACGTGTGACCACCAGACACCGATGATCTAAGCCACATTATTCAGCAGCCAGACGAATCGGCCAGACAATTCTGGACACGGTTCTTGACAAAGAAAAACCAAATCATCAACTGTCCGGATGCAGAGGCCCTTGCGGCGTTCAAACATAACATCCGGGACGAATGGCTAGCCCGGCACTTGGGGCAGGAAAAGCCGAAATCCATGGCAGCCCTCACATCATTAATGACCCGCTTTTGCGCGGGAGAGGATAGCTGGCTAGCTCGCAGCAACAATCTCCGTAAAAATTCTGGCAGTCCGGATACTAAGGACAGCAACGGCAGGTCACGTCGAAACAAAAACAAACGCCGCATTAACAGCGACAATAAGGAGGATACGGCAGTCAACGCCGGATTCCGAGGCTCTAAACCCGGTCAACGGAAGAAGCCATTCAAAAGAACCACTCCGGGCCCGTCCAATTTGGACCAAATACTCGACCGCTTATGCCAGATACATGGCACCCCTGAAAAGCCAGCTAATCACACTAACAGAGATTGCTGGGTGTTCAAGCAGGCAGGTAAGTTAATTGCCGAAAACAATGACAAGGGGCTAAACAATGACGACAAGGAAGAGACCCGACCGCCGAACAATAGAGGACAGAAGGGTTTTCCCCCACAAGTGCGGACGGTGAACATGATTTACGCAACCCATATACCCATGAGGGAGAGGAAGCGCGACTAAGGGGCGTCTATGCGATGGAGCGATCGCCTCAAGTTCAATCCATGGTCCTCTTGTCCGATCACTTTCGATCGAAGAGACCATCCGACCAGCATACGCCATGGCGGATTCGCCGCATTGGTCTTAGACCCAATCGTCGATGGATTTCACCTCACGAGAGTCCTGATGGACGGCGGTAGTAGCCTGAACCTGCTTTATCAGGATACAGTGCGCAAAATGGGCATAGACCCCTCAAGGATTAAACCTACAAAGACAACCTTTAAAGGTGTCATACCAGGTGTGGAGGCCAATTGTAGAGGCTCAGTCACACTGGAAGTGGTCTTCGGATCCCCGGACAATTTCCGGAGCGAGGAGTTAATCTTCGACATAGTCCCATTTCACAGCGGCTATCACGCTCTGCTCGGACGAACCGCGTTTGCAAAATTCAACGCGGTGCCGCATTATGCATACCTCAAGCTCAAGATGCTAGGCCCTCGTGGAGTCATCACGGTCAACGGAATACGGGCGCCCCTCCGAACGGAGGAACATACAATGCTCTCGCGGTAGAAGTGAAACATCCTTATAAGGCAATTTCGAGTCCGGCCGTTAAACGGCCGGATACAAAAGCAAAACGCTGAAGCAATACCAACCAAGACCACTGGCGCGATCGAGCATCGCCAGAGTAATGCGGCTCTAACCCCGCCCTCGCACGATTGCAAGGACAACCCTCCGCGTACATCATTACGCTTTGGAGATACCATGGCGCAGGGAAGGGGCACGATCATAATGGACCCAGTGCGGCTCAACCACACCAGGGCTGCAAGTGTGCCCCCCTTCTTTTCTTTTTTACTTTACTTCTTTGTGTACACAGGACTCCGTTAACCAGAGGCCCTGTCCGGCGGTGAACCTGCCGAACTCATGATGCAACAGCCAGGGAAGAAATAAGGCTGCAACAAACACTCAGGTGGTCTCAATTACGAGCATTAAATTCGATTATATACACCAAGTCTGCAGCTCACCCCTGGAGGGAGACATGTTTAACTAGTCCAAATCCCTTGCTTACCGCACTATTTGTATCAGTCCGCACTCATAGCAGACTTTCTTTAATAAATAACGCAGCACTTTTCTACTGCAATTGCATTACTTTATATATATATGTTCATTACGTGACATCTTGCACCCATATATTTTGGTACGGCCGAATACACCAGAGGCTTATGTTCCCCGCATTATGGTGTGATAAGTCCGAACACTTTCACAAGTGCGGCACCCTAAACTTATAGCATTATATGAATCGGCTCCGAATCATGTCTTGGGTCAATAGTTGGGTTTGCCCGGCTCCCACGTTTTGGTGCCTTACGTTCCGTTTTGTCGACCAAGGTGGCACTGGGAGAACCACTGCGATTGCGCCCCGGTTGAGCTGGGCGAGCGCCTCAGTGGAGAAAGCTAAAACTGACCGGCATGATAAGGCGAGAGACTGGTCGCTGTTCGAGAGGTTTTTTTGGGTCCTCAAAGACTCACGCCGCTTCGAGCGAAGTTCCGGACAATGTCCGACGAAGGCGTGGATAGCGTCCCGGATTCGGCCTTCCGAATACCAGGGGCTTCGCCGAAATTTAAAATTATAGAATTCTATGGCTAAGTGAGAGTGTTCAAGCATTATAAGTCCGGTTGCCTTGTTTGTTGTGTTGAGCGCCTCCCTAGATGGACCCAAAAATGGGAACAAGAGTGCTCAAGTTTATCCCGAACACCCCAGCACTCGTGGCTCGGGGGCTGAAGCCAACGACTTGCCATCTCTCAGATTTTATAAAACGGCCGCACAGAAGGTAATATTTTAAATTAAACAAGAGTTGCTTAATGCGCACATGAACAAAGTTTCAGCGCAAAGGATAATACATAACGAGTTTACTCAAAGATTACATTTCTGGGGCACTCATCCGCAATATCGCGGGCTCCCTTCAGGATAGTTTTATAATACATTTCGGGCGTGCGATACTCCTTGCCCGGTGGCGGTGGGTCCGTGAGAAGCTTCTCCGCATCCAACCTGCCCCAATGCACCTTTGTGCGGGCGAGGGCCCGGCGAGCACCTTCAATATAGGTGGAGCGCTTGATGACCTCCACCCAGGGGCACGCATCCACCAGCCGCCGCACGAGGCCAAAGTAGCTCCGATGCATGGCCTGTTCAGGCCACAGCCGGACTATAAGGCCCTTCATGGCCCCTTCAGCTACCTTGTGGAGTTCGACCAGCTGCTTCAGCTAGTCGCTTGGGGGCACCGGATGGCCGGCCTCAGCATACTGAGACCAGAAGACCTTCTCCGTCGAGCTCCCCTCCTCGCCATGATAGAATGCGGCGGCATCGGACGCACTACGCGGCAGATCTGCAAACGCCCCTGGAGAGCTCCGAATGCGGGTAAGTGTCAGGTAGTTCACATTAACATGCCTGCTTTGCATGAAAAATGCCTTACCCGCCGCTATCTTCTTTACATCTTCAACCTCCTGAAGGGCCTTATGGGCCTCGGCCTTGGCGGACTTGGCACTTTCGAGAGCCGAGGCAAGCTCGGACTCTCGAGTCTTGAAGTCACGCTCCAAACTCTCATGCTTCTCCGTGAGAGCCTGGAGCTCTTGCCGCACTTCTGCCACCCGCGCCTCCTGCTTTTCTTGCTCTGCCGCTCATGCAAGACTGCTGCGTCGACGCGACATAGCCTCCTTCAGGGCTGCCACCTCGTTCGTGGCCCCTGCAATACCCATATTATCCTTGTTAATTTTATTGCAACCAAAATACTTTTCTGTAAGGTAACTATTCAAAGTGGTGTGACTCACCTTCTTTGTCCTCGAGCTGCCTCTTGGCATGGCCGAGCTCTTGCTCGGACCGCTCGAGATCCTACTTCAACACATCGACCTCCGCCGTTAGTGCGGCAGAGGTCAGCAGCGCAGCCTGCAAACCCATATTGACATATTTTAAGCAACCCTGCGTATATCTTGTTAGATCCTCAGTCCGGCTTTTCTTTCCGAACACCGAACCGAGCATCGAAACTACCGTCTATGCGGTATTACATTACATAATTTTAACTTCTTACCTCAAAGCCTGTTAGAAGGCTGTTGCAGGCTTCGGACAGCCCGCTCTTGGCGAGCTAAACCTTCTGAATCACCGCACTCATGATAGTGCGGTGTTCTTCCTCGATGGAAGCGCCTTTAAGCGCCTCCAACAAGTTATCCGGCGCCTCCGGTTGGACGGAGGCCGCCGGTGTCACGGTCTTGCCCTTCTTTCGAAGGGGCCGCTTGCCGGACTCTGGAACCATTGCGGGTTCCGATGTAGAGTCCGGCGCAAAGTCCGGGAGGCTGCCTGACGGCGCCTCCGGAGCCTCCTCCTGATGGGTCCCTCTCTGGGATCCCACCTCGGCGTCCTCATTGGCGCGTGGGGTAGAGGCAGTCGGAAGTGAATCCACATCCGACGGGGCCAACGAACCGCTCGATGAAGTGGGAAGATCATCATCGGCCGGACTACAGACAGAATGCGGCATTAGAAGGACACTACGCGACACGAAAGAAATTGCATATCAAGAATTCGGATACTTACGATCTTGCCGGACGCCTGGCCCTTGAAGGCCACTCCTCCTCGCCAACGATGGTGTTGACGAAACTGTCCGGGGGAATAGTTCTCCCCCTCTTGGACCCTTCGGCCTCCTCTATCGGGGAAGCCTTCCTCTTCTTCTCTCCCTCCTCCGGGAGAGAGTCCTCTTCCTCCTCCTCGTCTTCGGGGGAGGAGTCCGCCTCGTCGTCGGACGCCTGATTACGGGAACTCTTTCGAGTCCCCGCGGCCACCTTCTTGGCCTTCTTTTCCGGCACCACGTGCGGTGCCGGAACCAGCAGCCCTGCCAAACGGGCGTTCACTGGGTCTTCTGGCATGGGAGCCGGGCTGATGAGTTGCTTGGCCTTCTCCATCCATTCCTGTCAAAGGAAAAGAAAGAATGAAACCCTTTTAGAATCAATTTGATTACCACAAGTGTCCCGTAAAGGGGTTGAATCACTTACCTCGTCAGCCGGATGCTACGAGCAAAATCCGCGATCTTTTGTCGCGGATGCGGGGGCTTCGGCGCCCTTAAACAGCACCCTCCAGGCGCCTTCGTATGTCGTATCGAAGAGCCCGCTTAGCGCCTGGTGCTATTCCGGATTGAACTCCCACAGATTGAATGCCCGTTCTTGGCATGGGAGGATCCGGCGGATGAGCATGACTTGGACCACGTCGACGAGCTGAGCTTCTCGCTCATCGGCTTCGGATGCGTGCTCGAGTCCCGGCTCCTTCGGATTGCCCCACAGCAAGCCCTTCTCTTTCCAGAGGTGAGCTGCGTGGGGACGCCAGATCTAAACTTCGGGGCCGCCGCCCATGTGGGCTTGCGCGGCTCGGTGATGTAGAACCACCCGATTGCCACCCCTTGACAGAGTCCACGAAGGCCCTTCGAGCCAAAGGACGTTGGGCGGCTTACCCAACATGGCGCCTCAAGACTCGCTTGCGTGCATCTTCACAACCTTTGGCTTGACGTTGAAGGTCTTGAGCCACAGGCCGAAGTGGGGCCGGATGCAGAGGAAGGCCTCACACACGACGATAAACGCTGAGATGTTGAGGATGAAGTTCGGCGCCAGGTCGTGGAAATCCAGGCCGTAGTAAAACATGAGCCCCCGGACGAATGGGTGGAGTGGAAAGCCCAGTCCGCGGAGGAAGTGGGGAAGGAAGACGACCCTCTCATGGGGACCAGGGGTAGGGATGAGCTGCCCCTCGTCGGGCAGCCGATCCGCGATATCGCCGGAGAGGTATCCGGCGCTGCGCAGCTTGGTGATGTGCTCCTCCTTAACGGAGGAGGCCAACCATTTGCCTCCCGCTCCGGACATATTCGGAGAAGGTCGAGGCAAGACGCGCGAGCTCGAGCGTTGGAGCTTGAGTGCGCAGGAGATGGATAAGCAAAGGAGGAAGAAGGCGTAGGTGAGAAGGTAAATCCTTATCCCTTATATATAGGCGGACGAAAACTATGCGTCCCCCACCGGCCTGGTAAAACTCGCTTATCTCCCAAGCGCCACCATCAATGGCACGGTTGGATTACCCACGTCCGTATTGATGAGAATCCCGGAATAAGGGGAAACGATCTCTGCTTCGACAAGACATGCCAAGGGAACCGCTTCGCTAGACGTGCTGAGGTGGTGTAGTAAAAAACAATTCAAACAAAGGCTTGGTAGCGGTGTGATGTCACGCCGCATAATACGTCAGCAGATTGGACTGGTGTACATTTTATTCTCTCTACGGTGGAATGTGGAATTTATTTTGCAGAGCCGGACACTATCCTGGTGTTCATGATCTTCTTTGGATTATTCAATGGAGGAACCCGCCTTGCAATGCCGAACATTATGCGCGCGGACTTATCGTCATTGAAGCTCGGTTCGAGGCTACCGAGGAGTCTGGACTAGGGGTGTCCGGACAGCGGACTATCATCGTCCGGCGGACTCCAAGACTACTGAAGATACAAGATTGAAGACCCGTCCGTGTCCGGATGGGACTTTCCTTGGCGTGGAAGGCAAGCTTGGCGATACGGATATGTAGATCTCCTACCATTGTAACCGACTGTAAACCCTAGCCTCCTCCGGTGTCTATATAAACCGGAGGGCTTTAGTCTGAGGACAACATACATTACAACAATCATACCATAGGCTAGCTTTAGGGTTTAGCCTCCTTGATCTCGTGGTAGATCCACTCTTGTACTACCCATATCATCAATATTAATCAAGCAGGGCGTAGGGTTTTACCTCCATCGAGAGGGCCCAACACAGGTAAAACATCGTGTCCCTCGTCTCCTGTTACCATCCGCCTAGACGCACAGTTCGGGACCCCCTACCCGAGATCCGCCGGTTTTGACACCGACACCTATCCTCCGCCGATGCATTGAGGTGTGTACTCTCCGTTGTTGTCGGCGACGCCTCCTCCGACCAGTGGCTCAACGGCCCCTACCTCTACCTGAGGTCTCATCGATCATCTCGGAGGTCATGGATTACCTCTTCCGCTTCGACACAAACTCCGACGAGCCCAGCTTAGGTCTGACACAGAGATGGCGCACGACGATGACGACGATGATGCGCTGGCTCCCGTGCTGGGCGCCCATGTTCCCTCATACATCGGAGAGGCTGCCCCATGACCGGCGGCCCCGCCACCACCATACACGGCGCAGCCGGTGTACTACGTGCAAGTGCGCCCAGTCCACTACCTTGATGCGGTTGGGCATGGCCGTGGCCGTATTCCTCGCCGAGTTCGTCGGGAGGAGCCTTCTGCTCGTTGAGCTCTTCATGGAACTGCATTCTGGAACTGATGATTGTCTTCAAAATATCCACTCTTAAGTACTCCCCACTCGGAGCGGTCGGGGAATCTCTCCACCACCACTCGCAACATCTCCGCACGCGCCTCCGGTGAGGATATTTCGACCAGCGGGCGGTGCTCCACCGGAACCGGTGATGGCGGAGCCGGCGCAGGCAGCGCCACCGCCAACACCGGGCACGCCCTCCTCGCCCGCTGTCTGTGGCGCGATCCCCCGACCATCAAGCTCCTCGACTGGGTTGGATCGGATCTGGGAGAGGCGAGCGATCTCGGAGCGGTGGGTGGTGTTGGGGAGAGGGAGGGAAGAGCGGGGGCGTGGCCTATGAGGAGATGGCTCACCATTAATATGGTGGAGGTTGCCATTAATAGCGGTAGGTGGATGTTTCGCCGGGCCGCCTCGCTCGCTCCATGCTCAGCCCCCAGAAAATTGTAGTGTAGAAAAGGAAACAAAATAATTCCCAAACGATGGTACTAACAGAAAATTATGCCGCCTCCCTCCCTTCTTTTCTTTGTTTTTTATTCGGGGTGTGATCTATCCATTTGTTTATTTTCTACTTAAATAATTAGTTTGGTCCAAGAGTGTATGTACGTAGCATGCATGGACGATCAGCTCACTCACGGACGAGTATCAGCAGTCGGTCTTCACCATTCTTCCAGCCATAGATCCTCAAGAACCTATAATGGGTGTTGTTGTTTTTTTGCAAAGAATCATGTATATTGCGCACATAACTCACAATTATGAAAACAATAATAAACCACGCTAAGGAAAAGAGCAAAAAAAAAGGAATGATTATTCTAAAATGATCAGGTTGGAGAAAGGCTATTATAGAATAACATGAAAATAATTGCATGCCATTTCAAAAGACTTCCTCAATCTCCGTACGAGAGCAAAACCGGGAGGCCCTATATATTTGGTATACAGGAGAAGAAATTTACTTGTGAAAGATAATGAAAATTATCAGTCCCGCACTTTAGTGTACCAACTACTATGATGACATATACTACATGGATGAGGGTAGAATACCCCTTATGGTCCATCAAATTTGTACTTTGCTATTGAGAAAATGATGATTCACTAACAAACAGGAATAAACATCACTGTGCTGCTTGCCGATAATTTGGCTCTTTGGTCAAAGTGTTTGTCTCAACCACCGACGATCAAAATATCCACTCTTAAGTAATAGGTTGTTGTTAGAACTCATGATTTGTAAGTATTTATGTACTTCATTCTGCATTGTATGACCTATATAGCTAATCTGGAAGGTTCATACCATAGTAACCATTTCAACATCCACATATGCTTGCAAAAGAAGTTCTCCTGGTATTTTTTTTGCTCTTCATGGCATGTGTAGCATAGAATTCCATGAATATATCCCCTACACCATTTTATTTTGCTACTAAATTAAATAGAAAATATCTGAATATTAACTCACATGTTTATGCTGCGTGCAGCGTCATGTCGCGCCTTGCTAAGACACTATGTTAGAATCATGCGAATTCCTTGGCTAATTGGTTGGTTACTACTTGCTCATTTATTTCTTTGCATTGTTGTGTATGTAAGATAATAAAAATTTCGATTGGGATACTTTGTATGAACATCAAGCTATTGTTCTTGTTGAATTTGTGGTTCCTAATTCCAATACCCTAATGGTCTATTTAGGCATTTGTTTTTGCTCTGGTATGTACTACTTTGTTAATAGTTGAGCATTCTAACTTGGACATTTTTCGCTTGCTGAACAGTGTGACTTGACCATTTAGTGCATTTTATCTTCTGTCTTGACCTCCATTGCACGGTGGCGAGGAGCCAGATTGACGCTTGAGCACGCAGACCTCGTCCGCGTCAAAGCACGAGCGCAGAGATTGTGGCGGCGTCATAGAGATGCGTGCGCGTCCGTGCCCATCCTCCCAACCACTCACCACGCTGCAAGCCTGCATCCCTGACACTTTCCGGTCGTGGCGACCATGCTGGACGGCGCGGATCTCGATGGACACCAATTTCGACCGTTGGAGACGACAAAGGGAGGTGCGTGCCTGGGGCCACTCCTGTTTGGCGCGCACGTTCTAGGACCTTCCTTGAACCGGTTTCTTCAATTTTGGTTTTTCTTTCTTTTTCTTTTTTTGTTTTTTCTTCCTTTTTTATCTGGTTATCCTTGTTCTTGTCCCTTTTTTTTGTTTTTCTTTTTTTGTCTATTTTCCTTGTTCCTATATTTTTTTAATTTTTATTTTAGTATTATTTTTCTTTTTTTAATTCGCGAACATCTTTCAAATTCGAGATTTTTTGTTTGAAATAGTGAACATTTTTCAAATATAAACACTTTGTTGTATTGCTAACATTTTATAAAGTTGTGAACTTTTTTACAAATTTACGAACATTTTTTTAACATTTGTGAACAACTATATTGAACAGTGAACATTTTTCTGAAATTTGGGAACATTTTCTGAAATTCGGGAAGTTTTTTTATGAACATTCTTTTAAGTTCATGAATACTTTTTTGAATCAAGGCACATTTTTGAATTTTGTGAACAGTTTCTAAAATTTGGGAACAATTTTCGAAATTTCCACCAAAAAATTGAATATTGTGGCCATTTTATAGAAATTCATGAAAGTTTTTTAGGAATGCATGTACATTTTTTGAACTTTTGAATATTTTTCAAAATAGACGAACATTTTTTAATCTGTGGGAATTATAATTTGTTTTGAACATACCAAGGTTTTTCAAGATCAAGAACATTTTAGGATTCCCCTAACATTTTTCAAAATCATGAACAATTTTTTGAATTCATGAACATTTTATGATTTTCAAACCTTTTTCAAAATTCATAGTTTTTCCGAAATTTGAATTTTTTTAAATGCTAAATTGTTCTGAAAAAGAATAACGCAAAAAAGAAATCAAAATTAAAAAAAGGTGGGCATCCTGTCCGTACATGGGCCGGCCCGAAAGGGCACAAGGGGAGCTGGGGTGCGCGCTCGCTGTCTTTAAAGCGCGTGTGCGCCAAATAGGAGGTCCCCATGCCCGGTTGGTTCACTGAAGTTGGAAGCGTGATGCTGTACGTGGAGTGGGCCGCATTTTTGGTCCGTGACACCGAGGGAGCCTGCCGGGCTGGGATTAGTAAAATTCTAAACAAACGCACCCTCACCGATGATGTCGAGTTTTGTATTTCGCCCAAACAATTAATTTCGGCCAAAATTCATCCATCTCGTTTGGGCCTGGTATTAGTACAAACCGGTCCAAGAATTTTGGCCATATTTGAATTTTCAGGTCGAGCCTTGGTCCAAAATAGCCCACACACATCGCAATGGTATATAAACTGCAACCAACCTTTTGTAACCCTAACTTTCGTCCCTCCCCTCCCCCCCCCCCGCCCCCAAATCTCCACCCCTAGTGCGGCGGCCTTGGCAACCCAAGCCCAGCAGAGGAAAGCAGCGCCGATCCGCCTCCGCCCACCCTCCTCCTTGAGTGCTCCAGGGGCGTCAACCCTCCTTTCCTCCGGCGCTCCACCTCCTCAAGTACTCCTCCCCATTCTTCTCTTTCCTGTGGAGGGCGAAGGTTGTGACCGTCACTGCTCCGTGTACGGGGCGACCTTGTTGGCGGCAACACCATGGAGCATGCCCACATGAAGTTGAGGCTAATAAATTTTTTGGGGAATCTCACGCCCACTTGCCCACGGTCGATTTCCGACAGGTGCATCTTTCCTTCTTTGGCATCTTTTCTTTATTCCTTTTTTTAATCTGCACAAAAATTCATATGTGGCTGGTTCACCTTTCCTTCCTAGCATCTGTCCCTGGCTTAACATAGATGGAATGTTTAGAGAAAGACAACGGGCCCCACGGTTGAATTTAGGAGAGAGGGATTTATTAGAGGAAAGGCACCGAGCCCCACAGTTGAATTCAACGTAGGGGAATTAGAAGAAAGGCACCGAGCATGCAACCATCCAACACTTTTCGCCTGGGCATCGAGTGCCGCAGCGCTCGCATGAAGGAGTAAATCTGATTTTTTTTCTGCATGAACTGTATAAATTTTACACGTATATTTGCTAAAGATTCTACATACACTTTTGTTCTGGTTTATTTCAAAATTTTGGGAAATTTTCATTCTCAGTTTGCCATTTTTATATGAAATGTATTGAAAAAAACAAATATTGCCCATTTTCCGTAGGCCCCCGATGGCACCGCTGCATGCTCCTGGAGGGGGCGATGACGTGACAGTCGCGCAGTGCCCAATCTGCATGGAGGAGCTGGTGCCCAACAGCAGCCGCGGATTTGTCACAAGATTGCCCGGCTGCCTGCACTCCTTCCACGAAAGCTGCATCGCACAATGGTTCTGCAGGGCGGCCACGTGTCCGTGCTGCCGGCGCGACATGGCAGCGTACAATAACCGCGCGTACCCGCTGAACATGACATCGATCTACTCGGAGACGACCATGACGGTTGCGCTGCCCATTCCGCGCCGTCCTCAACAACGCCGTACGGCTCCGTTCACATCCCAGGGGCCACTTAACTGACCGTTGTTCCGACGAGTGGCCTCAGGTGGAGAAGGATGATGTCAGGTTTCGACAACGTATTGTGGTGTAATTGAACATTGCTCACAATCAAACTGAATTCATGAAATGTAATATGTCTCTGTGCTTTTTTTAATTGAATTAAGACACACATTTGGTTGTTTAAACCGGACGACTGAATTCACAGATGGTGATGGTTGATATATTTTGATAGTTCCTTTGATACTGAATGTGGATTTGCGGTATTTTTCATTAAATGCCATACTTGACAATTTTTAAGAGAGCCAGTTGAAAGACCACAAGCTGCATCATGAATGAAATTCGCCCATACACCTGAGGACTACAAAAATAGAAACATTGACAAGGGAAGATGATCCTACTACTGAGAGTAAAATACACCTATATGTGCTTGGGCGTCAATGAGCAGGTATTTGATTAGTTTAAGAAAGAATTGACAGAAGTAGAATAGCTACCTGTGTGGTTTATATCCGGGTTTTCTGTGACCCGTGATGCCTTGATATACTAGTTTCCAAGAACCTTGCCCAGAATCCTTTTTACAAAGTTTTTAATAGGTTGCCCGTCTGTACAAGGAAAACGCCATTTTCAAGGCTAACCTCCCAAGAGGGTTAATCAATTCTGTCCAGGTGCTCTAGCTTGCCCGTCTATATTTTCTTATTCAGTCAATGCGGATGAGTCCACTAGTAGATAAACAACATCAGTCCCAGTTGATAAGGGCCTTTTGTCCAGGTTCCTGAACCGGGACTAAAGGGTCGTTACTAATACCCTAGCCCTTTAGTCCCGGTTCTATTCAGAACCGGGACAGATGGGCCTCCACGTGGCCGGTGCGCCGAGCCCACGCAGGAGGGCCTTTTGTCCCGGTTGGTGCCACCAACCGGGACCAATAGGCATCCATGCGTCAGCATTTCAGGGGCTGTGGTTTTTTTTAAAGGGGGCGGTTGGGGTTTTGGGGGGGTTAATTTAGGTGTTTCATATATTGTGTTAGCTAGTTAATAAATAGAGAGAAGTGTCCTCTCTTATGTTCGTGCTTGGTCGACGCTACGTACTATACATAGAGAGGCCCTCGACACGCTAGCTAGTAAGAAAATGAAGGAAACCATTAAGTACAGAAATTCGTCATGCATACCGAGAGAAGTGATCGATCGACCTCTCCTTCTCCGAGAGATTGGTCGAACAACAAGTTTTCAGATTATCTATCCGACGCCATCTGGCTACATACATATACAATATGTAAGATCTCTTACAATCCCCTAGCAATTGAAATCAACTTCCACATGGTATTCTCCGGCTTTATTGATGACGTGGTCAAGAAAAAATCCCGTCAATTCCTCTTGAATTGCTTTCATGTGATCTTGTTGTAGGAGCTCATTCCGCATATGCCACGTCTAATTTGAAGAAGGGGGTTAATACATATATATGAATGAAACTCAACAGAAATGATGGTGTAATAAAATGAAATTGTGAATATTATTGCTTACGCACTTCATATTGTCTTTTAGAGTAGCCCCGCTTATTTTTCAAAGTCACGTTGTAGATAAACTCGCACACGTAGTATCCACAGTAATTATTCCTTTGTTCCTGCCACAAGCACTTTACGAGAAATATAGGTCAATCAAACTGATAATGAAGCATTATAAATGGCATTGATGAAAGTATAGCTATAGAATCAACGGGAGATGCGCGCAACTAGCTAGCTAGTAGTACTTACTTTCGGTTATGTATATCGCAGCTCCTTCGGCAGTCCCGGAGCTTCTGTGGTGAACTGTTTCCAAACCCTGCAAGACAAAGAAAATAATTATTATTACTTGAGATATCAGGAAATGAACAAAAAGTTGCCGATATGGTGCGATAATGATCGATTGAACTTACTTGTTGAGCATTTTAGTCATGTCCGCATAGGTTTCGGGATCTTTTCGTCTCAAGTCTAAGATGGTTACTAGTCCCCGCTCAAGCTTAATCTCCAGAAGAACATAGTGGAAGATGCGCACGCATGCATAACTCATCAATTACATTAATATAACCTCGCTCGAGTAATAAGGGAAACCGAATATGCACACGACAGTAACACTCACTCGAAGTTGTAAGGAAAGAGTATGGTATCTTTGTTTTGATTTTTGATCAACGATTGTAGCAAGTCGGCCTCGGCCTCTTCGGCGTGCTTTTTAACCTGAATTTCATCTATGATATTTGTGTTAATGAACCCAATATCATACATTTCCTGTTTTCTGCACTCGGCGATCTTCAATCTGCATAATATAGTGAGGATAATTAATTATAAATACATGCAATGAAAGAGCTGAGCTATATATAGAGACTTAATGACAGAAATAGTACTTACAGACAGTAGCAAAAGACCGTTAATTTATTGAGGGCCTTTTGATTGAAGAACTCGAAGAACTCCTCAAATGGAATAGGCAACAGATCAGTTCCAACGAGGTCGTGCTCCTCTTTAATTCTCAGATACAAAGTATTCTTCCCCCCAGACTCTCTGCAGGTTTTCATGTACCAATTATGGAATCTTCACATCATCGTTGTTAGAGATTTTTTATCTTTGACGAGAGGCTTCCCGTACTCATATCTGTGTTCGACCACCTCCATGAAATCAAAATTTACATCGTCAGACAGGTAATCTGCAAGATTGCTATAACCGGGCACTGTCCCCGGAGCATTAGCGACGATGTCGCCGCTAGACACATTGAGCGGGGGGCACGATTGATTTGCTTGTTCGCCGAGCTGGGCAATTTTTTTCACAGCTGCTCGTTCTTTTGACCTTTGATGACAGTACTTCCCGACCGCTCCGCTTCGAGATATGCCTTTTCAGTAATGCACTCATAGTTGGTTTTCGGTGGAGACTTTGGTGGTTTCCTCAGGGCATCGATAGTGCGCTTTGCTTTCACCGGATCTACCTTCTCCTTCGGAGGTGGATGTCTCTTTGCTTTCAACCCTTCAAAGAAGTCCTCCACTTCAGTCCGCACGATCTTCGTGTTTTCCTCCTCGTTCCTCTCGTACGGTAACTTCTCTAGAGGCTTGAGAGAAGGACCGTATCTGTATTGCCTCTCGCCTCTGGCTGTACTGCTAGACGCCGGAGCAGACGGAGCGGCTGCGGCGTCTGTCTTCTTTCGTGCTTGCTTACGAGGCAGAGGAGAAGGACTACGATGCGCCGGAGCAGCCGGGGCGGCGGCGGGTCTCTTCCGCCCTTGCTGGCGAGGCGGAGAAGGAGGAGGCTGTTGGCTGCTCGGGCGCGCCGGCGCAGGAGGAGAAGGAGGCGGAGTGCCGCCACGCGCCGGAGAAGGAGGCCGAGTGCCCTGATCGTCACTCGCCGGAGGAGGAGGCGGTGGAGGAGGCGGTGGAGGAGGCGGAGTGCCCTGACTCGCCGAAGGAGGAGGAGGAGGCGGAGGCGTCCAGTTCGAAAGGTTGATGAGCTCCTTCTGCCATAGGCATGGAGTCTTCGGAGCAGAACCCAACCTAGTCTCCCCTTCACCGGTAGAGTGGTCAAGCTGGAGGTCCTCAAATCCCTCTGTTATTTCATCCACCATCACCCTAGCATATCCTTCTGGAATCGGTCGGCAGTGAAAAGTTGCGCCGGGTTCAGTAGGATAAACAGAGCCAACAGTCGCCTTGACCTTCAAATTCATCCATTGCGTCATAATATGGCAATTTTGAGACTCCGTGATAGCATCCACGGGATAGCTGGCAGGAGCCGTCAAGACATGCTCCGGCTAAAGCAGGTCGGTGGAAGCCACGCTGCTTCTCCGCAGAGAGGCGGGGTAGCTTCGGGGGAAGCTTCGGCAGTTCATTTGCTGCGATTTGCTTCTCTTTCCTCTATCGCTTGTACCCTTGCATGCAGCGCCTGCAGTTGGGTCTGCTGCACTTTTTTCCTCCTCTCCTGGCATTTGTAACTGCCTACGTCTGGAAAACCAGCATTCCACGGAACGGAGCCTGGCGTGCCTCGTGTCCGTCCAGGGTGCTCAGGATTCCTGAGGGCTATTGTGAGCTCGTCGTTCTCTCTGTCTGGAACGAACGTCCCTTGCTGCGTTGCATCGATATAGTGCTGAAGCCTCTTGACTGGTATTTCCAATTGCTCGTCCGTCCAAATGCACTTCCTTGATACAGGGTCCAAGGTTCCGCCAGCCCCGAAGAACCAAGTCCGGCAACGGTCTGGCCAGTTCATTGTCTCTGGTTCGATCCCTTTATCAACCAGATCATTCTCAGTCTTGGCCCACTTAGGCCGGGCTATGAGGTAGCCACCTGACCCCGTGCGATGGTGAAGCTTCTTCTTCGCAGCATTTTTCTTGTTTGTCGCCGACATCTTCTTACTCTTTTCCGATATCTTGTGGGCCACAAATGTGGGCCAGTGATCTCTGATCTTCCCATATTTGCCCTTGAATTCTGGTGTCTCTTTTTTGTCGACAAACCTATTCAGGTCTTTCTTACACCTCCTGAATAGGTCTGCCATCTTCTTAAGAGCAAAAGACTTGATTAATTGCTCTTTAACTAGCTTCTCCGGATCGTCCTCTGGCGGTAGGGTGAAATTTGACTTCAGCTCTGTCCAGAGATCATTTTTCTGCATATCATTGACATAAGATACCTCAGGGTCTTCGTTCTTAGGCTTATACCATTGGTGGATGATGATCGGGATCTTGTCCCTAACCAGAACCCCGCACTGAGCAACAAATGCGTTCTTTGTCCGGATGGGTTCAATCAGTTGGCCATCGCGCACGATTGCTATGATCTCAAACCTTTCATCCGAGCTCAACTTTTTCTTCGGGCCTCGTCTATTTACCGAAGTTGTGCTCGATCCGGAGGGCTAGTAAAAAGAACAAAGATGAGAATTAATTAATATGTGTACATACCAAAACAACGAATGCATCAATTAGCTAGTCAGCACAGGCTTAACTAATATATATACCTGGCCGGACTCGGTTCGGTCACCGGAGCCGTCATCACGGTCTCCTTCTTGCGCCGTCATTAGGTCACCGGAGCCGTCCTCATGGTCTCCTTCTTACACCGGCATTGGGTCATCGGAGCCATCATAATCATAGCCAGCTGCTTCTTCACCCTCTCCTTCCAGACCATCGGTGTCGTTGAGAAACAACGAGCAGACGGCGTCACTTCCTTGTGCGATTATGTCCCCCAACAATGCTTCTTGTGCTTCGTCTCGGGGGGTGTCCATAGTTTTTACAAATATGTACAACATGGCAATTATTATTCAAACATGACAGATGGATATATTAGCTAGTGGCAAACGTAGAACTAGCTAGCTAATCACAGTAAGGAATCATTTTAATTAGTGGCCTCGACACTGCTTCTCTAGGGTTTGGGGTGGCCTCGACAACGCTTCAAGGGGGTAATATCGACAACGACGAGATACATACACGGGAAAATAATGTTATCGGGGAGGGGGTATATCAACCCCCCCCCCCCACGTGTTGAAGTTATCAGGAGGGGGTATATCGACCCCCCCCACGTGTTGAAGTTATCGGGAGGGGTTTATATCGACAATGACGACATACGTACATGGGAAAATAATAGTAACAGGGAGGGGGTATATCGACCCCCCCCACGTGTTGAAGTTATCAGGAGGGGGTATATCGACCCCCCCTCGTGTTGAAGTTATCGGGAGGGGGTATATCGACCCCCCCCACGTGTTGAAGTTATCGGGAGTTTATATCAACACGACATACGTACATGGGAAAAATAATATTATCAGGGTGGGGTCGAAGAAGAGGAGAATAAGAAAGGAATAGAGGAGAAGAAGAAAAAATAGAACTCCTTTTCTTCCTCTCCTCTTCTTCTCCTCTTCCTTTTCCTCCTCTCCTCCTCTTCTCCTTTTTCCTCTTCTTATTTTCCTTTTTCCGCTCCTAAATATATAAAACTTTTCTAAAAATGAAACTAACCTAAAATGTACTAAATCAGAGAACATATATAGATAATCCTTTTCTAAATATATAAATCTAACTTTTGCATATATGAACATATATACACAGAGAACATACAAACATATATAAATTTTTATAAAAAAGGAAAATACAAATCATCATATATGTGAACAAAAATCTGAAAAGAAGGCGTATATAATATATACACAATACATATACTCACATATATACATACATACATATATATATATATATATATATATATATATATATATATATATATATATATATATCTAAAAAAACAAGCATATAATATATGAAAAAATAAGGACAGGGGAGGGGCACCGGCCGGACCAAGGTGAGGAGGGGCAGGGGCACGGGTTCGGCGGCGAGGATGGCGACGGGGCAGGGGGCGCGCGTTCGGCGGCAGGCGAGGACAAGCAGGGCAGGGCCGATGGCATGAGGAAGGGGCAGGCAGGCGGCGACGAGCGGGCGGGCGGGCGGGACGCGCGTCGGGCAGGGTGGTGGCGGCGACGGCGCCGAGCGAGGGCACGGGCGACGGCGACCTCGAGCGGCTCGGGGAGGCGACGGAGGCGTCGGGGCAGGGGCCGGCGTCGAGGAGCAGCAGCAGCCTGGCGGCGTTCGAGAGAAGAATGGCGGGTGGGGGGAAATTTCCTGAGTATTTTGTTATATAGAAAAGGCTTCGGTCCCGGTTCGTGGCATCAACCGGGACCAATGCCACCCTTTAGTCCCGGTTGGTGCCACCAACCGGGACCAAAGGCCTCTTTTCAGCAGCCCAAAGGGCGGGAAGCGGCGACCTTTGATCCTGGTTGGTGAAGGAAATATGCCCTAGAGGCAATAATAAAGTTATTATTTATTTCCTTATTTCATGATAAATGTTTATTATTCATGCTAGAATTGTATTAACCGGAAACATAATACATGTGCGAATACATAGACAAACATAGTGTCACTAGTATGCCTCTACTTGACTAGCTCGTTTATGAGAGATGGTTATGTTTCCTAGCCATGGACAAAAGAGTTGTCATTTGATTAACGGGATCACATCATTAGGAGAATGATGTGATTGACTTGACCCATTCCGTTAGCTTAGCACTTGATCGTTTAGTATGTTGCTATTGCTTTCTTCATGACTTATACATGTTCCTGTAACTATGAGATTATGCAACTCCCGTTTACCGGAGGAACACTTTGAGTACTACCAAACGTCACAACGTAACTGGGTGATTATAAAGGAGTACTACAGGTGTCTCCGAAGGTACATGTTGAGTTGGCGTATTTCGAGATTAGGTTTTGTCACTCCGATTGTCGGAGAGGTATCTCTGGGCCCTCTCGGTAATACTCATCACCTAAGCCTTGCAAGCATGTAACTAATGAGTTAGTTATGAGATGACGACATCTGAGCGAGTAAAGAGACTTGCCGGTAACGAGATTGAACTAGGTATTGGATACCGACGATCAAATCTCGGGCAAGTAACATACCGATGACAAAGGGAACAAAGTATGTTGTTATGCGGTTTGACCGATAAAGATCTTCATAGAATATGTAGGACCCAATATGGGCATCCAGGTCCCGCTATTGGTTATTGACCGGAGACATGTCTCGGTCATGTCTACATTGTTCTCGAACCGTAGGGTCCGCACGCTTAAGGTTTCGATGACAGTTATATTATGAGTTTATGTATTTTGATGTACCGAAGGTTGTTCAGAGTCCCGGATGTGATCACGGACATGACGAGGAGTCTCGGAATGGTCGATACATAAAGATTGATATATTGGACGGATATATTTGGACACCGGAAAGGTTCCGGGAGAGTTTGGGAATATACTGGAGCTCCGGGAGGTTACCGGAACCCCCCGGTAAGTATATGGGCCTTATTGGGCCTTAGTGGAAGGGAGGAGAAGGAGCAAGGGAGGGGGCGCGCCCCCCCCAAGCCCAATCCGAATTGGGAAGGGGGCCGGCCCCCCCTTTCCTTCTTCCTTCTCCTACTCCGAATAGGAAAGGGGGGGGGGCAAACCTACTTGGAGTAGGATTGCCCCCCCTAGGGCGCGCCACCCCTTGGGCCGGCCACCTCCTCCCTCCCTCCTTTATATACGGGGGTAAGGGGGCACCCTAGACACACAAGTTGATCATTGAGATCGTTCCATAGCCGTGTGCGATGCCCCCCTCCACGATATTACACCTCGGTCATATTGTAGCGGTGCTTAGGCGAAGCCCTGCGACAGGAGAACATCAAGATCGTCACCACGCTGTCGTGCTGACGGAACTCCTCCCCGCGCCTCTGCTGGATGGGAGATCGGGGTGCGTCATCGAGCTGTACGTGTGTCAAGAACTCGGAGGTGCCGGAGTAACGGTGCTTGGATCAGTTGGACCGGGAGGACGTACGACTACTTCCTCTACGCTGCGTCAACGCTTCCGCTTCGGTCTACGAGGGTACATAGACAATACTCTCCTCTCTCGTTGCTATGCATCACCATGATCTTGCGTGTGTGTAGGAATTTTTTTGAAATTACTACGTTCCCCAACAGTGGCATCCGAGCCAGGTTTTATGCGTTGATGTTATATGCACGAGTAGAACACAAGTGAGTTGTGGACGATATAAGTCATACTGCCTACCAGCATGTCATACTTTGGTTCAGCGGTATTGTGAGATGAAGAGGCCCGGACCGACATTACGCGTACGCTTACGCGAGACTCGTTTCACCGTTATGAGCACTCGTGCTTAAAGGTGACTGGCGGGTGTCTGTCTCTCTCACTTTAGCTGAATCGAGTGTGGCTACGCCCGGTCCTTGTGAAGGTTAAAACGGAGTCTATTTGACAAACTATCATTGTGGTTTTGATGCGTAGGTAAGAACGGTTCTTGCTAAAGACCGTAGCAGCCACGTAAAATTTGCAACAACAAAGTAGAGGACGTCTAACTTGTTTTTGCAGGGCATGTTGTGATGTGATATGGTCAAGACGTGATGCTATATTTTATTGTATGAGATGATCATGTTTTGTAACCGGTTATCGGCAATCGGCGAGAGCCATATGGTTGTCGCTTTATTGTATGAAATGCAAGCATACAGTAATTGCTTTACTTTATCACTAAGCGGTAGCGATAGTCGTAGAAGCAATAGATGGCGTAACGACAACGATGCTACGATGGAGATCAAGGTGTCGCGCGGTGACGATGGTGATCACGACGGTGCTTCGGAGATGGAGATCACAAGCACAAGATGATGATGGCCATATCATATCACTTATATTGATTGCATGTGATGTTTATCCTTTATGCATCTTATCTTGCTTTGATTGACGGTAGCATTTTAAGATGATCTCTCACTAAATTATCAAGAAGTGTTCTCCCTGAGTATGCACCGTTGCCAAAGTTCGTCGTGCCCGCACACCACGTGATGATCGGGTGTGATAAGCTCTCGTCCATCTACAACGGGTGCAAGCCAGTTTTGCACACGCAGAATACTCGAGTTAAACTTGACGAGCCTAGCATATGCGAGATATGGCCTCGAACACGGAGACCGAAAGGTCGGCGTGAATCATATAGTAGATATGATCAACATAGTGATGTTCACCATTGAAAACTACTCCATCTCATGTGATGATCGGTTATGGTTTAGTTGATTTGGATCACGTGATCACTTAGATGACTAGAGAGATGTCTGTCTAAGTGGGAGTTCTTAAGTAATATGATTAATTGAACTTAAATTTATCATGAACTTAGTCCTGGTAGTATTTTGCAAATTATGTTGTAGATCAATAGCTTGCGTTGTTGCTTTCATATGTTTATTTTGATATGTTTCTAGAGAAAACTGTGTTGAAAAATGTTAGTAGCAATGTTGCGGATTTGATCCGTGATCTGAGGTTAATCCTCATTGCTGCACAGAAGAATTATGTCCTTGATGCACCGCTAGGTGATGACCTATTGCAAGAGCGGATGTAGGCGTTATGAGCGTTTGGCTAGCTCAATATGATGACTACTTGATAGTTTAGTGCGCCATGCTTAACGGCTTAGAATCGGGACTTCAAAGACGTTTTGAACGTCATGGACCATATGAGATGTTCTAGGAATTGAAGTTATTATTTCAAGCAAATACCGAGTTGAGAGATATGAAGTCTCCAACAAGTTCTATAGCTAAAAATGGAGGAGAATCGCTCAACTAGTGAGCATGTGCTCGATTGTGCGGGTACTTCAATCGCTTGAATCAAGTGGGAGTTAATCTTCCGAGATAAGATAGTGATTGACAGAATTCTCTAGTCACCATCACTAAGTTACTAGAACTTCGTGATGAACTATAGTATGCAAGGGATGACGAAAACGATTCCCAAGCTCTTCGTGATGCTGAAATCAACGAAGGTAGAAATCAAGAAAGAGCATCAAGTGTTGATGGTTAACAAGATCACTGGTTTCAAGAAAAGGGCAAAGGAAAGAAAGGAACTTCAAGTAGAATGACAAGCAAGTTGTCACTCCGTGAAGAAGACCAAAGCTGGACCAAAGCCTGAAACCGAAAGTGCTTACATTGCATAGGAAATGGTCCTTTGGAAGAGGAAATGCCCTAATATTTGGTGGGTAAGAAGGATGGCAAAGTGAACAAGTGTATATTTGATATACAGGTTATTGATGTGTGCCTTACTAGTGTTTATAGTAGCCCCTGAGTATTTGATACTTGTTCGGTTGCTAAGATTAGTAATTCGAAATGGGAGTTGCAGAATAAACAGAGACTAGTTAAGGGTGAAGTGACGATGTTTGTTGGAAGTGGTTCCAAGATTGATATGATCATCATCGCACACTCCCTATACTTTCGGGATTTGTGTTGAACCTAAATAAATGTTATTTGGTGTTTGCGTTGAGCATGAATATGATTTGATCATGTTTATTGCAATACGGTTATTCATTTAAGTTAGAGAACAATTGCTGTTCTGTTTACATGAATAAAACCTTCTATGGTCATACACACCAACGAAAATAGTTTGTTGGATCTCGATCGTAGTAATACACATATTCATAATATTGAGGCCAAAAGATGCAAAGTTAATAATGATAGTGCAACTTATTTGTGGCACTGCCGCTTAGGTCATATTGGTGTAAAGCGCATGAAGAAACTCCATGCTGATGGGATTTTGGAATCACTTGATTATGAATCACTTGACGCTTGCGAACCATGCCTCACGGGCAAGATGACTAAGACTCCGTTCTCCGGAACAATGGAGCGAGCAACTGACTTATTGGAAATAATACATACTGATGTATGCGATCCGATGAGTGTTGAGGCTCGCGGCAGGTATCGTTATTTTCTGACCTTCACAGATGATTTGAGCAGATATGGGTATATCTACTTGATGAAACATAAGTCTGGAATAGTTGAAAGGTTCAAAGAATTTCAGAGTGAAGTGGAAAATTCATCGTAACAAGAAAATAAAGTTTCTGCGATCTGATCACGGAGACAAATATTTGAGTTACGAGTTTGGTCTTCAATTAAAGCAACGTGGAATAGTTTCATAGCTCACGCCACCTGGAACACCACATCGTTACGGTGTGTCCGAACGTCATAACCGCACTTTATTTGATATGGTGCGATCTATGATGTCTCTTTACCACTATCGTTTTGGGGTTATGCATTAGAGACAGCTGCATTCACGTTTTAAAATAGGGCACCATCTAAATCCGTTGAGACGACACCGTATGAACTATGGTTTAGCAGTAAACCTAAGTTGTTGTTTCTTAAAGTTTGGGGCTGCGATGCTTATGTGAAAAAGTTTCATCCTGATAAGCTCGAACCCAAATCGGAGAAGTGCGTCTTCATAGAATACCCAAAGGAAATTGTTGGGTACACCTTCTATCACAGATCCGAAGGCAAGATATTCGTTGCTAAAATGGATCCTTTCCAGAGAAGGAGTTTCTCTCGAAAGAAGTGAGTGGGAGGAAAGTATAACTTGATGAGGTAACAGTACCTGCTCCCGAATTGGAAAGTAGTTCATCACGGAAATCAGTTCCAGTGATTCCTACACCAATTAGTGAGGAAGCTAATGATGATGATCATGAAACTTCAGATCGAGTTACTACAAAACCTCGTAGGTCTTCCAAAGTACAGTCCGCACTAGAGTAGTACGGTAATACTGTTCTAGAAGTCATGTTACTAGACCATGATGAACCTACGAACTATGAGGAACCGATGATGAGCCCAGATTCCGTGAAATGGCTTGAGACCATAAAATCTGAGATATGATCCATGTATGAGAACAAAGTATGGACTTTGATTGAGTTGCTCGATGATCAGCAAGCCATGTTAAATAAATGGATCTTCAAGAGGAAGACGGACGTTGATAGTAGTGTTACTATCTACAAAGCTCGACTTGTCGCAAAAAGGTTTTTTGACAAGTTCAAGGTGTTGACTACAATGAGATTTTCTCAACTGTAGCGATGCTTAAGTCTGTCCGGATCATGTTAGTAATTGCCACATTTTATGAAATCTGGCAAATGGATGTCAAAACTGCATTCCCTAATGATTTTCTTAACGAAGAGTTGTATATGATGCAACCAAAAGGTTTTGTCAATCCTAAAGGTACTAACAAAGTGTGCAAGCTCCAGCGATCCATCTATGGACTGGTGCAAGCATCTCGGAGTTGGAATATACGCTTTGATGAGTTGATCAAAGCATATGGTTTTATACAGACTTTTGGAGAAGCCTGTATTTACAAGAAAGTGAGTGGGAGCACTACGGCATTTCTGATAAGTATATGTGAATGACATATTGTTGATCGGAAATAATGTAGAATTATTCTGCAAAGCATAAAGGAGAGTTTAAAAAAAGTTCTTTGAAAGAAAGACTTCAGTAAAGCTACTTACATATTGAGCATCAAGATCTATTGAGATAGATCAAGACGCTTGATAAGATTTTCAATGAGTACATACCTTGACAAGATTTTGAAGTGTTCAAAATGGAACAGTCAAAGAAAGAGTTCTTGCCTGTGTTGCAAAGGTATGAAATTGAGTAAGACTCAAATCCCGACCACAGCAGAAAATAGAAAGAGAATGAAAAGTCATTCCCTATACCTCACCATAGGTTCTATAAAGTATGCTATGCTATGTACCGCACCTATTGTATACCTTGCTCAGATTTGACAAGGGAGTACAATAGTGATCTAGGAGTAGATCACTGGACATTGGTCAAGAATATCCTTAGCGAGGACTAAGGAAATATTTCTCGATTATGGAGGTGATAAAAGAGCCCGTTGTAAAAGTTACCTCGGTGCAAGTTTTCACACCGATCCAGATGACTCTAAGTCTCACTATGGATACATATTGAAAGTGGGAGCAATTAGCTAGAGTAGCTCTGTGCAGAGCATTGTAGACATAGAATATTTGCAAAATACATACGGCTCTGAATGTGGCAGACCCGTTGACTAAGCTTCTCTCACGAGCAAAACATGATCACACCTTAGTACTCTTTGGGTGTTAATCACATAGCGATGTGAACTAGATTATTGACTCTAGTAAACCCTTTGGGTGTTGGTCACATGATGATGTGAACTATGGGTGTTAATCATATCTGATATGAATATTGGTGTTAAATCACATGGCGATGTGAACTAGATTATTGACTCTAGTGCAAGTGGGAGATCAAGGAAATATGCCCTAGAGGCAATAATAAAGTTATTATTTATTTCCTTATTTCATGATAAATGTTTATTATTCATGCTAGAATTGTATTAACCGAAACATAATACATGTGTGAATACATAGACAAACATAGTGTCACTAGTATGCCTCTACTTGACTAGCTCGTTTATTAGAGATGATTATGTTTCCTAGCCATGGACAAAAGAGTTGTCATTTGATGAACGGTTCACATCATTAGGAGAATGATGTGATTGACTTGACCCATTCCGTTAGCTTAGCACTTGATCGTTTAGTATGTTGCTATTGCTTTCTTCATGACTTATACATGTTCCTGTAACTATGAGATTATGCAACTCCGTTTACGGAGGAACACTTTGAGTACTACCAAACGTCACAACGAATCGGGTGATTATAAAGGAGTACTACAAGTGTCTCCGAAGGTACATGTTGAGTTGGCGATTTCGAGATTAGGTTTTGTCACTCCGATTGTCGGAGAGGTATCTCTGGCCCTCTCGGTAATACTCATCACCTAAGCCTTGCAAGCATGTAACTAATGAGTTAGTTATGAGATGACGACATGAGCGAGTAAAGAGACTTGCGATAACGAGATTGAACTAGGTATTGGATACCGACGATCAAATCTCGGGCAAGTAACATACCGATGACAAAGGGAACAAAGTATGTTGTTATGCGGTTTGACCGATAAAGATCTTCGTAGAATATGTAGGAACCAATATGGGCATCCAGGTCCCGCTATTGGTTATTGACCGAGACATGTCTCGATCATGTCTACATTGTTCTCGAACCGTAGGGTCCGCACGCTTAAGGTTTCGATGATGCTTATATTATGAGTTTATGTATTTTGATGTACCAAAGGTTGTTCGAGTCCGGATGTGATCACGGACATGACGAGGAGTCTCGGAATGGTCGAGACATAAAGACCGATATATTGGACGGATATATTTGGACACCGAAAGGTTCCGGAGAGTTTGGGAATATACCGAGACTCAGGAGGTTACCGAACCCCGGTAAGTATATGGGCCTTATTGGGCCTTAGTGGAAGGGAGGAGAAGGAGCAAGGGAGGGGGCGCGTCCCCCCCAAGCCCAATCCGAATTGGGAAGGGGGCCGGGCCCCCCTTTCCTTCTCTCCTCCCCCCTCTTCCTTCCTTCTCCTACTCCGAATAGGAAAGGGGGGGGGGGCCAAACCTACTTGGAGTAGGATTGCCCCCCTAGGGCGCGCCACCCCTTGGGCCGGCCACCTCCTCCCTCCTTCCTTTATATATGGGGGTAAGGGGGCACCCTAGACACACAAGTTGATCATTGAGATCGTTCCTTAGCCGTGTGCGGTGCCCCCTCCATGATATTACACCTCGGTCATATTGTAGCGGTGCTTAGGCGAAGCCTGCGACAGAGAACATCAAGATCGTCCTGCACGCCGTCGTCTTGATGGAACTCCTCCCAGCGCCTCTGCTGGATCGGAGATCGGGTGCGTCATCGAGCTGTACGTGTGTCAAGAACTTCGGAGGTGCCGAGTAACGGTGCTTGGATCGGTTGGACCGGAGGACGTCGACTACTTCCTCTATGTTGCGTCAACGCTTCGCTTGGTCTCACGAGGCGTACGAGACAATACTCTCCCCTCTCGTTGCTATGCATCACCATGATCTTGCGTGTGCGTAGGAAATTTTTTGAAATTACTACGTTCCCCAACAGTTGGTAGCACCAATCGGGACTAAAGGGTGGCATTGGTCCCGGTTGATGCCACCAACCGGTACCAATGCACCCCTTTAGTCCCGGTTGGTGGCGCCAACCGGGACCAAAGGCCTTGTGCTGGAACTGGCACGGTGCGGTGGGATGTTTAGTCCCACCTCGCTAGCCGAGAGGGCTCGACAGTGGTTTATAAGCGCTGTTGCGCTGACCAATTCGAGCTCCTCTCAAATGCAGGCTTACGGGCCTAAAGTCACTTATCTGCCTGTGGGCCTACTGGGCCTCCTACGGGCCTGAATCCTGGCCCATGGTAGGGTTTCTAGTCGTATTCAGGCCGTGGGGGCCCAGTAAGAGGCAATTTTTGGTTTTTTTTGTTTTCTTTACTTATTGTTGCTATTTTTATTTTTTTCCAGTTTTTTTGTTTTGTTTTCTGCATTATTTATTTTCTTTTGTTTTTTGCTTTATTTTTTAATTCCTTTTGCTTTTAGTTTTAGAAAAATTATAAACTTTCTGTTAGTGCCATTAGTTTTCAAATTTGAAAACACTTTTTTGGTTTTTTGTTTTCTTTCTTGCTTTATTTATTTTATTTTGTTTCTACTTACAACAAATACTCATTGTTGCTATTTTTATTTTTATTCTAGTTTTTTTGTTTTGTTTTCTGCATTATTTATTTTCTTTTGTTTTTTGCTTTATTTTTAATTCTTTTTTGCTTTTAGTTTTAGAAAAATTATAAACTTTCTGTTAGTGCCATTAGTTTTCAAATTTGAAAACACTTTTTTGTTTTTTTGTTTTCTTTGTTGCTTTATTTATTTTTTTGTTTCTACTTACAACAAAATACTTATTGTTGCTATTTTTATTTTGTTTCAGTTTTTTGTTTTGTTTTCTGCATTATTTATTTTCTTTTCTTTTTTGCTTTGTTTTTTTAATTCTTTTTGCTTTTAGGTCAGCAAAATTATAAACTTTCTGTTAGTGCCATTAGTTTTAGAAAAATTATAAACTTTCTGTTAGTGCCATTAGTTTTCAAATTTGAATAGTTAAAATTTGAATTCTTTGAAATTTGTGTGAATCACAAGTTTGTGATTAATTTTACTAAAAGAATGAACATAGATGCGCCTATAGAGAAAATTCAACCTAAATTCATAATAAATTTCTATGAATTTCAGAGAAATTCACTATGAATTCAGGTCAAATTCCCTGTATAGGGGCATCTATTTTCACTTTGAGAGGAGCTCAACAAGGTAGATAGGGACGGGCTTATAAACCGGTGTGAGCGCCCTTCGGTTGGCGAGGTGGGACTAAACTCTAAGCGCAACGAGGACCAACCCTTTAGTCCCGGTTTGTGGCACAAACCGGGACTAATGGTCATGGGCCAGGGGCGAGACGCATTGGTCCCGGTTCGTGCGTGGAACCGGGACCAAAAGGTCCAGACGAACCGGGACCAATGACCCACGTGGCTGCCCTCTTGAGAGTGTTCTTGGTGAGAACATAGTTGACAAGGAGCAAACCAGGATTAATGGTATTACGAGGGCCGAACCATAAGACATTAAAGCATTTCAAATGAACTCTAAAAAAGTTGAAAGTTGGCATGGTATCATAATTTCACCCACATAGCATGTGCATGTACAAAATGGACAATGGTATCATACTTGTCTGTTACAAAGTTGGCATGGTATCATCATAATAGTTGCGGGAGAAAGTCTTCACTTTTTCTTTGCTTGTGTCATTTGCTTATTGCACCGTAACCATGGATAATCTTCATCGTTTATCAGGATGCTTGGGTCAACCTTGACTTTGAAGGGAGGAATTTCATGAAACTTTTCATAATCTTCAGACATGTTTGTCTTGCCCTCCACTCCCATGATGTCCCTTTTGCCTGGAAGAATGATGTGACGCTTTGGCTCATCGTATGATGTATTCGCTTCCTTATCTTTTCTTTTTCTCGGTCTGGTAGACATGTCCTTCACATAGATAACCTGTGCCATATCATTGGCTAGGACGAACGGTTTTCGTCAGTGTACCCAAGATTTTTCAGATCCGCTGTTGTCATTCCGTACTGTGGGTCTACCTGTACCCCGTCTCCTGATAGATTGACCCATTTGCACTTAAACAAAGGGACCTTAAAATCATGTCCGTAGTCAAGTTCCCATATGTCCACTATGTAACCATAATATGTGTCCTTTCCCCTGTCGGTTGTTGCATCAAAGTGGACACCGCTGTTTTTGTTGGTGCTCTTTTGATCTTGGTCAATCGTGTAAAATGTATTCCCATTTATCTCGTATCCTTTGTAAATCAATACAGTCAAAGATGGTCCCCTGGACA
The DNA here is from genome assembly GCA_021437245.1 of Aegilops speltoides. Lineage (NCBI taxonomy): Eukaryota > Viridiplantae > Streptophyta > Magnoliopsida > Poales > Poaceae > Aegilops > Aegilops speltoides. The sequence goes on from CM038143.1 coordinate 506,284,223, forward strand.
ACAAGTACAGCTCATCACAAACAGTGTTGTCACCTCTGAGACGTGTTTCCAACCAACTGTTGAAAGTCCTGATGTGTTCACATGTAATCCAATCGTCGCCGCCTCGGGTGTTTGGGCGCAGATCGTTCTTATGTTCATCGACATACGGGGTCACCAAGGTAGAGTTCTGTAGAACTGTGTAGTGTTCTTGAGACCAAGAATATCCGTCCCTGCATATTATTGAGTCCCTTCCAAGCATGCCTTTTCCAGCCAGTCTCCCCTCATACCGCGATTTAGGGAGACCTATCTTCTTAAGGCCAGGAATGAAGTCAACACAAAACCTGAGGACATCCTCTGTTTGATGGCCCATGCAGATGCTTCCTTCTGGCCTAGCGCGGTTACGGACATATTTCTTTAGGACTCCCATGAACCTCTCAAAGGGGAACATATTGTGTGAAATACGGGCCCAAGAATGACAATCTCGTCGACTAGATGAACTAGGACGTGCATCATGATATTGAAGAAGGATGGTGGGAACACCAGCTCGAAACTGACAAGACATTGTGCCACATTACTCCTTAGCCTTGGTACGATTTCTGGATCGATCACCTTCTGAGAGATTGCATTGAGGAATGCACATAGCTTCACAATGGCTAATAGGACGTTTTCTGGTAGAAGCCCCCTCAATGCAACCGGAAGCAGTTGCATCATAATCACGTGGCAGTCATGAGACTTTAGGTTCGGAACTTTTCTCCGCATATTTATTATTCCCTTTATATTCGACGAGAAGCCAGTCGGGACCTTCATACTGAGCAGGCATTCAAAGAAGATTTCTTTCTCTTCTTTCGTAAGAGTGTAGCTGGCAGGACCTTCATACTGCTTCGGAGGCATGCCGTCTTTTTCTTGCAAACGTTGCAGGTCCTCCCGTGCCTCAGGTGTATCTTTTGTCTTTCCATACACGCCCAAGAAGCCTAGCAGGTTCACGCAAAGGTTCTTTGTCACGTGCATCACATCGATTGAAGAGCGGACCTCTAGGTCTTTCCAGTAGGGTAGGTCCCAAAATATAGATTTCTTCTTCCACATGGGTGTGTGTCCTCAAAGATCATTCGAACAGCCAAAGTCGCCGACCCTTTCCAAAGATTACGTGTAAATCATTGACCATAGCAAGTACGTGATCACCGATGCGCATGGCGGGCTTCTTCCGGTGATCTGCCTCGCTTTTGAAATGCTTTCCTTTCTTTCGACATTGATGGTTGGTCGGAAGAAATCGACGATGGCCCAGGTACACATTCTTCCTGCATTTGTCCAGGTATATACTTTCAGTGTCATCTAAACAGTGCGTGCATGCGTGGTATCCCTTGTTTATCTGTCCTGAAAGGTTACTGAGAGCGGGCCGATCGTTGATGGTCATGAACAGCAATGCCTTTAGGTTAAATTCCTCCTATCTATGCTCATCCCACATACGTACACTGATACGTCTCCAACGTATCTATAATTTATGAAGCATTCATGCTATTATCCTATCTGTTTTGAATGATTACGGGCTTTATTCTACACTTTTATATTACTTTTGGGACTAACCTATTAACCGGAGGCCCAACCCATATTGCTGTTTTATTGCCTGTTTTAGTATTTCGAAGAAAAGGAATATCAAACGGAGTCCAAACGGAATGAAACCTTCGGCAGCGTGATTTTTTTGGAAGAATATCATCCTGGAGACTTGGAGTTCACGTCAGAAGATCCTCGAGGACTCCACGAGATAGGAGGGCGCCCCCCCACTATAGGGCGCGCCCCCTGTCTCGTGGGCCCCTCGAGCACCTCCCGACCAACTTCTTTCGCCTATATAAGTCTACGTACCCTAAAAACATCAAATATCAAGATAGATCGGGAGTTCCGCCACCGCAAGCCTCTGTAGCCACCAAAAACCTCTCGGGAGTCTGTTCCGGCACCCTACCGGAGGGGGAACCCATCACCGGTGGCCATCTTCATCATCCCGGCGCTATCCATGACGAGGAGGGAGTAGTTCACCCTCGGGGCTGAGGGTATGTACCAGTAGCTATGTGTTTGATCTCTCTCTCTCTTGTGTTCTCTCTATGGCACGATCTTGATGTATCGCGAGCTTTGCTATTATAGTTGGATCTTATTACGTTTTTCCCCCTCTACTCTCTTGTGATGAATTGAGTTTCCCTCTTGAAGTTATCTTATTGGATTGAGTCTTTATTTGAGAACACTTGATGTATGTCTTGCCGTGTTTATCTGTGGTGACAATGGGATATCACGTGCCACTTGATGTATGTTTTGGTGACCAACTTGCGGGTTTCGCCCATGAACCTATGCATAGGGGTTGGCACACGTTTTCTTGACTCTCTGGTAGAAACTTTGGGGCACTCTTTGAAGTACTTTGTGTTGGTTGGATGAATCTGAGATTGTGTGATGCATATCGTATAATCATGCCCACGGATACTTGAGGTGACAATGGAGTATCTAGGTGACATTAGGGTTTTGGTTGATTTGTGTCTTAAGGTGTTATTCTAGTACGAACTCTTTAATAGATCGATCCGAAAGAATAACTTTGAGGTGTATTCGTACCCTACCATAATCTCTATGTTTGTTCTCCGCTATTAGTGTCTTTGGAGTGACTCTTTGTTGCATGTTGAGGGATTGTTATATGATCTATCTATGTTATTATTGTTGAGAGAACTTGCACTAGTGAAAGTATGAACCCTAGGCCTTGTTTCCTACCATTGCAATACCGTTTACGCTCACTTTTACTACTTGTTTCCTTGCTGTTTTTATATTTTCAGATTACAAAAACCTATATCTACCATCCATATTGCACTTGTATCACCATCTCTTTGCCGAACTAGTGCACCTATACAATTTACCATTGTATTGGGTGTGTTGGGGACACAAGAGACTCTTTGTTATTTGGTTTTAGGGTTGTTTGAGAGAGACCATCTTCATCCTACGCCTCCCACGGATTGAGAAACCTTAGGTCATCCACTTGAGGGAAATTTGCTACTGTCCTACAAACCTGTGCACTTGTAGGCCCAACAACGTCTACAAGAAGAAGGTTGTGTAGTAGACATCAAGCTCTTTTCAGGCGCCGTTGCCGGGGAGGCTAGGTAAGCGGCACTCACTCACACCCCGTCAACTAAGCTCTTTTCTGGCGCCGTTGCCGGGGAGGTGAGTGCTTGAAGGTATATCTTTAGATCTTGCAATCGAATCTTTTTGTTTCTTGTTTTATCACTAGTTTAGTTTATAAAAGAATAACTACAAAAAAATGGAGTTAAGTTTATCTCATACGCTTCGTCTTTTTAATATCTTTTGTGAGTATGATGAAAAGGAAAATTGTGCTTAAGTGCTAGAAGAAGAAATCTATAGAATGTTTGATGCTAAATCTTTGTATGATGAGCATGATTGCAATGTTGTTAGTATGAATTCCTTGAATATCCATGATGCTAATGATATGCAAAGCCACAAGCTTCGGGAAGCTATGTTTGATGAATATGATATGTTTAGTCCCCCAAGTTTTGATGAAAATATTTATTATGATGAAAGCATGCCTCCTATTTATGATGATTATATTGATGCAAGTGGGTTTGGAAGAGTGTAAACTTTAGGAAGTAGTGATCCCACTATTTTGGAGGATGTTGAATCTTATTGTGATGAACATGAAAGTGGATTTGGAAGAGTGTCAACTTTATTTAGTGATGAATCCACTATTTCGCAAGAGGTTCCAATTGATTATGAGAACAAAGTTGCTATCTATGATGATTATTGTGATGACTTGTATGCTATTAAGAAAATGAAATCCATGAAACTTGTCATTGTGATTTTAGTTTTCAATTGGATTATGCCTCACATGATAATTATTTTGTTGAGTTTGCTCCCACTACTATTCATGAGAAGAATTTTGCTCATGTGGAGAGTAGTAAATTTTCTATGCTTGTAGATCATGAAAAGAATGCTTTAGGTGCTGGTTAAATTGTTGAATTCATTCATGATGCTACTAAAAATTATTATCAGGGAGGAATATATGCTTGTAGGAATTACAATAATGTCAAGTTTCCTCTCTATGTGCTCCAAGTTTTGAACTTATGCTTGTGTTACCTTCCTATGCTAGTTGATTGTTGTTCCCATAAGTTGTTTGCTCACAAAATCCCTATGCATAGGAAGTGGGTTAGGCTTAAATGTGCTAGTCATATGCTTCATGATGCTCCTGTTATGTTTCAATTCTTATCTTTTATGTGAGCATCATTGTCATCATCATGCCTAGCTAGAAAGGCATTAAAGAAAAGCGCTTGTTGGGAGACAACCCAATATTTACCCTTACTGTTTTTGTGTGTCCACATGATTATTATACTGTAGTAATCATGTTTTATAGCTTTTGATTCAATAAAGTGCCAAGTAAGATCCTTAGGATAGCTTACGGTGATAGTTGTGTTGATCCTGCTGAAAATCAGAAACTTTTGCACCCAGTAAATTAGTTTTGTTAATTCACAGAAACGTGATTATGATCTGATTCTTTTCGCTCTAGATTTGTTGGGGATATTACCACTAGGTGTAAACCGGCCAGCTTGGGCCGGGTTAGCTCCGTTAGTGGTGTAATCACAGAAAGGCCCAAGGCCTATAGTCGGTTTAGAACTTGTAGCCGTAAACCGGCCGATGTATGACTTGTATTGTAAGTTAGAATAGAGAGATACCAACCGGGATACGAGTATGAACGGTTGGGACTCTCTGAACCGACAGGCGCCACTGTGTATATAAGGGGCGACCGGCGGCGGTTCAAGGGACAGATAACCACAACTCGAGCCTAGGCGGCTTATTTGCTCCCTAGCCATCGAGACTACATCAATTCCATCACAACTAGACGTAGGCTTTTACTTTCATCGAAGGGGCTGAACTAGTATAAAACCCTCGTGTCTTTGTGTCCGCTTTAACCCCGCAAGTAAACCCGAGCGATGGCTCCACGACTAAGTCCTTACGCTAGGACATCCGCCGTGACAAATCCATTTACGCTTGGCGCCCACCGTGGGGCTATCGCACGATGGTTTGACGATCTTGGAGGGCAAGCTCAAAGGACTCGAAGGCTACGTCGTGGGCCGGATGACCAAGAGTCGTCGCGGCCGGATCTACATCGACGACGCCGGATGGGGTCCCGAGGCCGATTCAATCGAGTATGGATACGGGTCCCCTTGGCGGCATACATGTTTTCATTGGCAAGATCGGGAGCTCGGGCTGAGCCGGACATCTGCACCGACCTCATCGAACGGCTCAATAGCGCAACCCGCCCAGTTAAACCGCCGTGAAGCATGTCTTCGTTGGAGTTACCCATGGAGGGAGTACGACGGTTCGTAACATGGCGATGAGACCGCTGTGTATTCGGGCGATTTAATCTTCAACAGAGAGACCGAGTCATTGTACCAGTGCAGGATGATATGATCGGGGCTGTTCCGACGGTGACAAGATTCCGGACCCCCAAGCCGCTTAAACCGGTTGGTGTATTCATGGCGATGCACGCAGCAGCAAACCTCTCTTCAACCGCAGCAGCAATGCTTTCCGGTTCAGCAAGAAAGGCAAGGGGCAGGGGAGGCCCGTCGCCCGCCGGTTCAAATTTCGCCGATCTGTTCGATGCACTAGCAGCGCTTATGGCGGAGGACAGCCCAGCAGATCAGAGGCTCATAATGCAGAAATTGCAAAGGTGAAAGAGCAGATCACGCAAGCCAAAGCGGATCTAGCGGCGAAAAAAGAGCGTATGGCGCAGAGCGGCCGCTGGATGCACAAGCTTACAAACTCATGCTCACCAGAAAAGGCCGCAGAGGTGCCGAGGCGGAAGTATAGATCGCGCTGCCGTCGATTTGATCCTAGAAATCTCTTCGACCGGAGCCGGACCCAAGAACCCGCCCCAAAGACAGGAAGTAAACCGGATTGAGGCACCGGGAGCAGGAGCGACGGTCCAACCGCTACCGATGGAGCCTCCACAGCAGAACATGGTGGTTCCCCGCGGCATGAACACCCCCTGTGTCATTATTCTAATCCCATGGACAACCTTGTTGCAGCCACGCACGATTGGAGGCGATCCCATCGAAGGACACTACTAGGAAAAGGCTAGCAGCAGCGGGTTTTAGGTTTATTAGCAGCAGCGGGTACCAAGCTACTAATAAGCGCTTCTAGCTAACTTATAGCGATGGCGGGGTGCCACCGCCACAACTAACGAGATATAGATAGCGCGGGTTTATACCCGCGCTACTACTAATCTGTAATCTCCGGATTTTTTTTTGAATTTTTTCGATTTTTTTGATTTTTTTTCAAAATTTTCAAATTTCTGAATTATTTTAACTCGGATCTCTAATCACCCCTCATCGCTACTCAATTTAATCTCTAATCACCCCTCATCATTCCAAATCATCTAACTTCCCGGACGGTCACCCATCCTCTCACTACTCCAGCCTAAGCACGCTTAACTTCCGGGTTCTATTCTCCCTCGTTTCCAAGTCTGCACTTGTTGTTTTCCTGACAATAGTGAGATGTCAATCCTATTAACCTCAGGAATTTAGCTTGAGCATGAAGTCACACATTTCACTGTTTGAGTTTGAAACTATTGTTCTAAAATATTAGTAACACTAATATTTCTTGAATAATTAGTTTGACCACAGTTTGACCAGATTTGACCACAGTTTGACCAGGCTTGACCACAGTTTGACCATAGTTTGACCAGATTTGACCAAAATTCAAAAAAACTAAAATAATTATTTATTAACACTAATATTCTTGAATAATTAGTTTGACCATAGTTTGACCAGATTTAACAAAAATTAAAAAAAACTCATTTTTTTTGAATTTTTTTGCCTCCAGATCTTAAAAGCCCCGTAACTTTTTTCTGTTAGGCTTTTGAGGATTTGAAAAATGTTTAACGGGGTTCCCAAGCCGTTTGAATACAAGCCGTTTGAATTATTTGTTGAATCAGCCTTGCCCCAAGCACGGGACGAAGGAGTCCCCGTCGAACCATCTCTCGAAAGATCAATATTATGCAGAGTTCAAGAACTCCAACGATTCGGTATGACCAGGGTCGAGGCGGTTCAGATCCGGTTTCCATGGGCGGGTCAGATGGAGCTTCGGTTCGGGCCTAGTCAAGGCAATCACCATAGCCAGGATGACCAGAGTGGCGGCAGCAGCAGCAGCAATCAAAGCTATCGAGCCAACCAAAGCAGATTGAATGGTGGGCGATATCATGTTTTCACAACCAGCTTGGACAAGCGGATCGAAGCTTCACAAACGGGCAAGAACTCTGTTGAACCGGCTTTGCAGCGGTATTTGCGCTGGTCAGAGCAGCCTATCGTATGGAGCAGAGAGGACCATCCCCCCCGGGTTGATAATTCGGGTCAGCTGGCATTGGTGGTAGACCCTCAGGTGGGGGGCTATAAGTTTACTAAGGTGCTTATGGATGGAGGAAGCAGTATCAATATATTGTACTATGAAACTTTCCGTCGCATGGGTCTCACAGACAAAGATCTCAGACCGTCCAATACGGTGTTCCATGGTGTAGTACCAGGCAAATCTGCTTATCCTGTTGGTAAGATAGCCCTGGATGTGGCCTTTGGAGACGAGCACGATTCCCGGTCCGAAAAGTTAACTTTTGAGGTGGTAAAAATCCGGAGACCATATCATGCCTTGTTTGGACGACCAGCTTATGCTAAGTTCATGGCACGACCTTGTTATATTTACTTACAGCTCAAAATGCCGGGTTACAAAGGAACGATAACAGTGCATGGAAGCCGCCGAGTCGCTTTGGAGTGTGAGGAAGGCGATGCAACGATCTTGAGGCGGTCTGTGCCACGGAGGAGTTGAAGTTCTATAAGGACAATGTTGATCCGCGGACATGACCCTTTGAAGAAACCCACTACAGAGCATGAATCGGATTTGAAGTTCAAATCGGCAATGAGACCAAGCTTGTTGACTTCGTGCGGGCGATTCGTCCAAGCAGCCTTCATCGGTGCCAACTCGATCCCAAATAGGAAAGCGCCATCGAAGTTCATCCGTGAGAACCGGATATCTTTGCATGGAAGCCATCCGACATGCCGGTGTACCGAGGAACTCGTGAGCACACACCGAATGTGGATCCTAAGTATAAACCGTGAAACAGTTCCTCGCGCGGTTTAATGAAGAGAGGCGCAAGGCCATTGAGAAGAAGTAGCGAGGCTTCGGCGGCTGGCTTTATCATTGAGGTGTTTCATCCAGAGTGGCTTGCTAATCCGGTGCTAGTCCTTAAGAAAATGGCACTGGCGATGTGTGTGGACTACAGATCTTAACAAGGCTTGTCCAATGGATCCTTTTGCTCTCCCCGCATCGATCAGATTATTGATGCCACGGCAGGATGTGAGCGTTTAAGTTTTTGGACGATACTCGGATATCATCGATCAAAATGGCGGTTAAGGACCAGGAGAAGACGGCGTTTATAACTCCCTTTGGAGCCTTCGCTATGTATCTATGCCTTTTGGGCTCAAGAGTGCCTGTGCTACTTATCGGTGTGTGTGTCTGAATTGCTTGCATACGCAGATTGGCGCAATGTGCATGCTTATGTAGATGATATTGTGGTGAAATCAAGACAAAAGGAGACACCGGTGGAAGATTTGAAGGAAACCTTCGACAACTTGCGCATTTATAAGATGATGCTTAATCCGCCAAGTGCTTTTTGGTGTTCCTACCGCAAGTTATTGGGGTTCCCGGTGTCTAACAGAGGAATTGAGGCTAATCCGGAGAAAATTAAAGCTATCACTTCCTTGGCTAAACCGAAGTGTATCAACGATGTTCAACGTCTGGCGGGCCGGATTGCTGCGTTGAGCCAGTTTATCAGCCGCCTCGGAGAGAAGGCCATTCCCTTATACCAGATGCTAAGGAAGACGGATAATTTTGTCAGGAGTCCAGCTGCTGACGAAGCATTTGAGGATCTAAAGCGGAAATTGGCCAACCCGCCTGTTCTTGCGGCTCCGGTTGACAAGGAACCGCTGTTGTTATATGTGGCAGCCAATGCTCGAGCAGTGAGCATAGCCATTGTGGTAGAACGCAAGGAGGCAGGCAAGGAGTATCCGGTTCAACGGCCGGTTTATTATATCAGTGAGGTGCTTATTGAGTCCAAGCAGAGATATCCGCATTGGCAGAAGCTAGTCTATGGTGTTTTTATGGCCAGCCGAAATCGAAACAATATTTCCAAGGGCATCCTATTACGATGGTTAGTTCAGCTCCTTTGGGTGACATCATACGTAACCGGAGGCGATCGTCGGATTGCAAAATGGGCCATCGAGCTTGGGCGCATGGGCTAAAGTATACACCGCGCCTGCAAAGTGAAGTCACAAGCACTTGTTGATTTCATTAATGACCGGACGGAGTTACAAGCACCGAGGAGAAGCCGGATCACACATACCGGACTATTCATTTTGACGGATCCGAGCAATTGAAGGCTCGGGGCTGGAGTCGTTTTAACTTCCCCACGAGGTGATAAGTTTTGTTACGCTTCTCCGCTTAATGTTCCCTTGTACTAATAATGCAGCTGAGTACTGAGCCTTGCTCCATGGTCTCCGGATGGCTAAGGAGATGAACTTAAGCCGGTTAAATGCTTTGGTGACTCGGACCGGTGGCTCGCAAGTATCCGCACTTTGATTCTAAGGACCCCTCATGGCCGCATATCGTCGAGAAGTGGATAATATCGCAGGTTGCTTCAAGGGCTATCAAGTGGATCATGTGGATCGCCGAAGAATGAAGCGGCGACGCTTTAAGCCGGTTGGGTTCTCAGCGTAAACCGGTCCCGCCTAATGTCTTTCTCGACGCCTTGCACAACCCGTCGGTCCAGCTCCCGGTGAAGCGGATTTGGCTATCCCCGATCCGGAAGCTCAGATTGGTGGCAGCATTGCATGCTATTCGGATTGACGATCCCTTACCTTGCGATATGACTCGAGGAGTTGCGGAGGATGAGGTTCGCCGACAGATAATCCGGCGCCCAAATCTATGACGATTCTTAATGGTGAGTTACATCATTGCAGTGTGTCAGGGGCGTTTCAACGCTGTGTTTCTCCTGAGGAAGGCTGTGAAATTTTAAGGGAAATCCATGAAGGGGATTGTGGACATCACGCCGGTTCAAAGTCCCTGGTGGCGAAGGCGTTCCGTCATGGATTTTACTGGTTGACTGCCCATGCTGATGCGGAGGATTTGGTTAAACGGTGTGATGGATGTCAGAAATTTTCAAGGCGTGCTCATCTACCGGCTCAAGAACTGAGGATGATCCCAATAACGTGGCCGTTTTCGACCTGGGGGCTGGATATGGTTGGACCCTTTAAACGATCCAAAGATAAGAAGACCCACCTATTGGTGGCAGTGGACAAGTTCACCAAGTGGGTTGAAGCGGAACACGCCGCAAGTGTGATGCGCAACAATGTGCGATTCATCAAAAGGTGATTTTCTGGTTTGGCTTTCCACACAGTATCATTACTGACAATGGCACTAATCTGTCCAAGGGGGCTATGAAAGAGTTCTGTGAACGTGAGCATATCCGGCTTGACATGTCGTCAATAGCGCATCCCCAGTCCAACGGGCAGGCAGAACGTGCTAATCAAGAAATCTTACGAGGCATCAAACCCTGACTTCTGGTTCCGTTACAGAGAACACCAGGATGCTGGGTTGAAGAGCTCCCATCGGTGCTATGGAGTATCAATACTACGCCAAATCGGTCTACTGGATATACACCTTTCTTCATGGTTTATGGAGCAGATGCAGTTCTCCCCAGTGATATCAGGCACGATTCGCCCCGTGTAGCGGCTTATGTTGAAGCGGACAACGAGGTGGCGCGACAGGACGCTTTGGACCTATTAGATGAGGAGCGTGATCTGGCAGCCGCTCGTTCGGCGATTTACCAACAAGATCTTCGTCGTTATCACAGCCGCCGGGTTAAGACCAGAGCCTTTCAGGAAGGAGATTTGGTGCTTCGTCTCATCCAAGACCAGACAGATATGCACAAGTTATCCCCGCCTTGGGAAGGACCCTTTGTGGTCAGCAAGAATCTACACAACGGTTCCTACTATCTGGTTGATATTCAAGAGCGTAAAGACTCACGTACATCAGAGGAGGAGACCAATAGGCCGTGGAATATAGCTCATCTTCGACCTTACTACACTTGAGTCATCGGCTCAGTTTATGTACATAGCATGACAATGTATATATTATCTTCGATATAATAAAAATCGGAGCCTCAGCTAAAGCGGGGTCTCTGTCTTTCTTCTCATGTGTGGTTACATGGAGTGTTTCTGTTTTTAAAGCGCCTCCGGTTTACCCTTGGCGCTTATATTTATCACTTGGGGCTTGGTCGTCCGAACCAATGCAACACCTCTTGATAGGCGAAAGCCACCAGATCATTTGGGGACACGGTCACGTCTGAACCGGTCACGCCTCTTGGTCGGCCAATAGGGCCAGCGTCATTTGGGGGCTTGGTCGAACCCGAACCATTGTCATGCCACTTGGCCGGCGTACTCGCCAAGAGTCTTTTGGGGACCTGGCCGACTAGCACCATCGCTACGCCCTCGGGGGGCTTGGTTGCGTTGACCATGGTAATGCCATCTGACCAGCTCCATGAAGCTTTACTTTTGCAAAGAGTTATTGCCTTTGTTGCCATATTTTCACATAATTGGTATTCGATTTTTGTTGTGTTTTCAACCCGACGAATATTTTTATCCGGTTTAGCTGTCAGTAACAAACTGACAGGACACGGTTTGGTATTACACCGGAGTTTTTATCTGCCCGGTTTACCTTCTTCCGGTTCATCCTCATGGAGTAACACGGGGGCTTGTGCTGATTCAGCACGACTATATGGGAGTTATTATCTCCCCAGACGGTCATGGTTTTTAAGGCCTCCGCTTCAAGATTGGCTACGCCAGCTTCATGCCCAGATACGACAGATATTTGTATCACATACTTATTGATTTTCAATACGTATATATATTGGATACCATAAACCGGCTGGCGGTGTCACCGCCGCCGAGGTTCAACTTTTCGGTTGCAGGGAGTATGAATCAAACAAAAGTTTCATCTATGCACGAAGGCATATCCAGGCAGCAAGTTTTAACTAAGGCTATTACAAGGCAACACAGTGCCCAAATGAGATCATTGTTCTTTGGGCAAACAGCCCACGACAGTTGTTTAAACCGGCTACCGGTTCAAGACTGTTCTTCATCTTCCGCCGCTTCAGCATCTTCATCCCTACCCATCGGCTGGAAATCCACAGTAGTCCAGTCGATTCCCATTAGCGCTTGGAAAACAGCCTCTTCGTGAATCAAAGACGACGGTTCAATGTCGGGTGCGTAAGTATGCTTACGGATTGGAGGGATCAGGTTTTCCGGTTCAAAGGTTGGGGCGGACACACGCTTGTTCTGATCATTATATTGGGCTTGGTAATGCTCCAAATCGGCTTCTTCGGCCAATTGACAAGCCAGCGGGCGTCTCGCACGGTTTATCGCCATAAGTCCTCTTCGCTGAAGTCGAGCCATCTTCTTTCACGCTGGGATAGCCTTGAGCTGCTTCCACGGATCAAAATCCGCACCCATGCCTTGGCTCGGATCAAGGCGCTGATGGCTCCGGTTCGTAAAGAGATTTCTTCACCTCTTCAATCCGGGAAGGAAGGATTGATAGCCGGTTCAGAGTATCTTGAATCAGGGAAGGCGCTGGATTGTTATGTGACATTGTGGTGATAACGCGCTGGGCTCCGGTATATAACTGCTCAACTAAAGTGTAGACAGCCTTCAGTTTCTTCCGCACGTCATTTCCCAAGTGCCCAATGCGTGTGCCTGCATACAATAACGGGATAGTTTTAAACCGGATTAAAGATGCAGCAGGAATAACATATCACACTTATTCACAGGGAGCTTACCGAAGATGGCTGCAGTCATAGAATGTACTTGCCGCTTCACGGCTGTCAGATCATCCACCACCGGTTTAAGGGCAGCTTCAGATTTTCGCCCGCTTGAGCAAATTGGCCTTTTCAAAGGCCCAGCTGCTGTTCTTTCTTCATGCTTTCCTTCACTGCTCAGAGCGGTCAAGGCACTTGGTTAACTCTTTTTGCCTTCTCTGTTTGACCTCTTGGGTTTTTAAACCGCTTTGAATCGGCAATCCGATCATCCTTGATCTTCACCTCAGCCTGCGCATTGATAGTATGTTCAGCCGGCAATTCAAGTTCAAGTCTCAACCACACAACACAGTTATATGCTTGACACTTGGGGGCTAATGTACCTTCAATTTTTCTACTACTAATACATGGCAAAGTCCCAAGCTCAATACGAGTATTCAACTTGGCACTTGGGGGCTAATGACTATTTGATTCTACCAATGTGTTGTCAGGAAGTTTTTATTGACGTACCGGTTTAAGTATGCAGAGTTAAACCGGCCCTGGTGGTTATGCGGGAGGATTGCAAAATGGATCAAAGAAAATTATCAAGTCCCGGTTTGATCAAGATTACAAACCGGCCCTTGGGGGCTACAAGGACTACTATACTGGTAATAAGGAAAGGAGGGTTACCTCAAACTTGTCTCTCATTAATTTCACCAAGCCAGCTTCATAGTCACGGCTACTGTAAAGCCGGTTCAAATATTCGGAATGAAGGTCTTGGGCACTCAAAGCGGCATATGTTTCCAGCTCCACATCCCATTTTCCTTTATTAAAAGAGGAAGAGTCCTCTTTCATAGTATGCCGGGTTAAAGTTGCAGCATTCCCCGGCTCAGAGTGGCCCATTCCAGTAATCACAACGTCGTCATCTTTCGACTCGACGGATTGTGTGGGCACAACTGTTTCAAGAGGGATCATGGGTTTCTCAAACCGACAAGATCTTGCAGGTGGATCAACAGATATTGAAGTATTTACAGGCCTCTCTTCAGGAATAACCTCCTCTTGAACCGGAGGGTCATTGGGAATATCTTCAGAGGCAACGTTTCCGAGATCCGCGCCGCCATGATCTCAAGCAGCAGCCTCTTCACTGTTTTGTCCAAGCGGCCTTCTTGCTGGGTTTCGGTTTGGTTCTAAAGAGACAAAAGTCAGGAAAAGGCATATCCATTACAGAAAGTATCAGAAAACATATGGCTGTATGGACTTACCCGGCAGCTATTTTCAAGGGTGGTAGCTGAGTGGCAGAGGATTCGCCAGAGGATGAATGGGAAGTAACCTGATAATCGGAGTCGGACGGATTAAGAGGTTGACGGAAGAAACCCGCTTTGAAATTTAAAGCAATAAAAGGGTCGGAAACCTCGGTGCGGCGCTTCGAGCCGGCTGTTGGGTAAACCGGCAGAGGTAACTACACCGTCCGTGTGCGGGTTGTGCGGCAAGCTTCTGTTCTGTGTCTTCATAACAAGTTTGGGATCCAAGTAAGCAATAGGGTGAGAAAAGTTAACTTTCCGGTTGCCGGCGAAATTTTGGTGAAGGCAAATTTGTTGAATCGGAAGAAAGAATGGTTACCTCAAGAAATCCTGCGTTGTTGGCTTCAAAGCGTCATCCCGACAAGCATCATCATCAATAAGGCGTGTAAAAAGCAAGCCAAGAGAATCAAGTTCCGGATTACCCACATCATCGTCAATGGCCGGATCAGATGAAGCAGTGGTCTTTCTCTTGTGGGCTGATTTCTTGACAACTTTTGTTTTGGGCCGGTTTGGCCGCCCAGCTTTGTCCGCTTTGTCTTGGGAAAGTTTCTTGCTCCAAAACGGGTTATCGCCTCGATAGGAAATAATTAAAAGTTGGATATATGAAAGTAATAACAGGTTTTAAGGAAGACACAATCGAGACTTACCGCAGTGGTGTGTTGGTGGTGCGATGAGGAGCCAAGCGGTTTGAGCACGAGATGCTCCGTTCATTCAGCATTTTCCTTCATCAATCAGAACTTCATCCTCGAAAAGTTCAAGTTTGGTGTGTCGGAGTGGGTCATCGACACTTGCCGGTATCTTGGCACATCAAACCGAACGCCGGCTCAAAGGCGATATGCCCCAAGATAACCAAAGCAGCGTGCAAGATCAATTCCAGTCAAACCGTTGGCCATAAAGGCTCGGAGCTTGGACAGTTGTGGGGCATATTTGCTTCCCTCTTTGGCGATCAATCTTTGAGGAAAGGGATGAGTATTGCTTAGCCGCTCGGGCGAAAAGCGGTAAAGGATTTTCACCTTCAGAGAAGTATCTTTGCAGAGAACCAAGTCGCATTCCATTCTTTGGGGTGAGTGTGGAGTTTGACGTGGGATAGGTGATCTCCTTCCTCTTCCGGATAGCCATACCGCCTAATTACAGATTGGGGCCGTCGGTGAATTCAAGTCATGACGGTTTAGGTGGAAGAGATCTCTGAACAGTTCAACGGAAGGTTCCTCTTGCAGATATGCTTCGGACAGCACTTGGAAGTGGCACAGGTTGGTAACGGAGTTGGGGCCAATGTCTTGGGGACGGAGCTGAAAATTGGCCATCACGTCCCGGTAAAATTTTGACCCGGGCGGTTTGAAACCCCGGGCCAGGTGATCCGCGAAAACTACAACTTCCCCTTCCTGAGGTGTGGGAGGACATTCCTCTCCAGGAACCCTCCAATGGATTGTGTTTTGGTCATCTAAAGCGCCAATCGATACCAGTTCATTCAAATGTGTCTCGGAGACGCGGGAAGGAACCCAGTTGCATTCGTACACCTGTTTGGCCATGATAAGATCTACAAGGAGAAGGATCTGGTTTAAGAAAGTGCTTATTACAGAGTGATTGATTCAAGTTATGATAAACCGGAGGCGGTTTCTATAAATCAGTTCATTATGATATGATGTCAGATGCATTCTGGCGGTTCAACAAGGGGACTAATGGTGTACCTATGCCGGTTTAGCAGCCTTTAGTATGGTGAGTTAAACCGCCTAATCTTGGCCTTGGAGATAATTGAAGTCATGGACAGAAACAAGTTTCACAAAATTTTATGTTTACTACGAATCAAACGCGGGTTTTCAGAAAACAGGAAATACGCCGCGGAAGTAAAAAAGAAACGGAAGTGGACCATAAGGCGTATGTATATATGCAGAAGATCCATGGGATTAAGATGAGAAAGTACAGCGGATACGCAGGAGTCGTCATTGATACAGAACAAGCTTCATAGCATGGTTCAAGGCTAAAAGGATGAAAACGCACGAAGAACATGATATGAAGCTCGAACCCTAAAAACGGATCTAAGTGCAGAAACAGATTGAAAGAAGGGGAAGAAGCTTACCGGGAATGGAGAAGATGCGGAAAGAGGCCGCAGTGTTCTGGTATGATCAGGTCGATGCAGCGGCCTAGGATGAAGCAGAAGTTGATGACGATGGCGGAGCTCCAAGGGCAGCGGCGCGAGGAAGACGAAGGAGAGGAAGCGAAGGGAGGAAAAGAATGACCCTTCGGTCCTATTTATAAGGCAGTAAAGCTAGGTCAAGCGCGCGAATCCAGGGACTGCTATTGAAGAAGGCGTTACAAAGGATAAATTTTCAAGATGACGTCATACCGGTTTACAGTGACCAGAAGCAACGACGTCATGCCGGTTTACAGTGATCAGAGGCAACGACGACGTGGCGGTTTATTAAACAAAAGAAGATGTTCAAGATACAGGTTCTGTGAAGGATTGACATGAACCAGTTCAAATCAATCTGGGGCCTAATGTTGGGTATATTACCACTAGGTGTAAACCGGCCAGCTTGGGCCGGGTTAGCTCCGTTAGTGGTGTAATCACAGAAAGGCCCAAGGCCTATAGTCGGTTTAGAACTTGTAGCCGTAAACCGCCTGATGTATGACTTGTATTGTAAGTTAGAATAGAGAGATACCAACCGGATACGAGTATGAACGGTTGGGACTCTCTGAACCGATCAGGCGCCACTGTGTATATAAGGGGCGACCGGCGGCGGTTCAAGGGACAGACAACCACAACTCGAGCCTAGGCGAAGCTTATTTGCTCCCTAGCCATCGAGACTACATCAATTCCATCACAACTAGACGTAGGCTTTTACCTTCATCGAAGGGGCTGAACTAGTATAAAACCCTCGTGTCTTTGTGTCCGCTTTAACCCCTGCAAGTAAACCCGTAGCGATGGCTCCACGACTAAGTCCTTACGCTAGGACATCTACCATGACAAATCCACGACAGGATTGGTGCGAAAATTGCTCAGGACTTCCTAATTTGGTAGAATTTTTGGAGTTCCAGAAGTACATGTTTGATACAGATTACTACAGACTGTTCTGTTTTTGGCAGATTCTGTTTTCTATGTGTTGTTTGCTTATTTTGATGAATCTATGAGTAGTATCAAAGGGTATGAGCCATAGATAAGTTGGAGTACAGTAGATATTACACCAATATGAATTTAGAATGAGTTCATTACAGTACCTAAGTGGTGGTTTTATTTTCTTATACTAACGGAGCTTATGAGTTTTCTGTTGAGTTTTGTGTTGTGGAGTTTTCAAGTTTTGGGTAAAGATTCGATGGACTATGGAATAAGGAGTGGCAATAGCCTAAGCTTGGGGATTCCCAAGGCACCCCAAGGTAATATTCAAGGACAACCAAGAGCCTAATCTTGGGGATGCCCCGGAAGGCATCCCCTCTTTCGTCCTCGTTCATCGGTAACTTTACTTGGAGCTATATTTTTATTCACCACATGATTTGTGTTTTGCTTGGAGCGTCATTTTATTTTGTTGTTATTTGCTTGCTTTTATTTATAATAATGTTTTGCATCTTTAGTTTCAATAAAAAAGGTCAAGGATAGCCTTTACCATGCTTATTTTGCTAGTGTACATGTTGCTGTTTGAAAACAGAAAGTTTACCGCTTTTGCAAAACTTCCCTAGAAAAGTCAGAGAATGATATAATGATGAAACTTTTTGCATATTGAGCTCTGATAAATTTACTACGGTTGGAATGTTATTTAATAATTTTTTGAGTTAGGGAAGTATTGATACTCTTGCATTCTTTACAGACTGTACTGTTTTGGCAGATTGCTGTTATGTTTGCATTGTTTGCATATGTTTGCTTGTTTAATGATTCTATTTGAGGATAGGAGTATTAAATATGTAGAGGCATTTATTATGCAATGTTGAATAATAATTTTAGTGATTTATTACAGTAGAAAATGATAAGGTTTTGCATTGGTTTATACTAACCTATCTCACGAGTTCTTGTTGAGTTTGGTGTGGATGAAGCATTTTGATAAAAAAAAAAAGAAGAAACCATGGTATGAGAGGAATTAAGGAGACACAAAAATTCAAGCTTGGGGATGCCCAAGGCACCCCAAGATAATATTTCAAGAAGTCTCAAGCATCTAAGCTTGGGGATGCCCTGGTAGGCATCCCACCTTTCTTCTTCAACAACTATCGGTTAGTATCGGTTGAGCCTAAGTTTTTGCTTCTTCACATGAGTTGTGCTATCCTTGCAATGTCATTTTATTTATTTTTCTTGCTGTTTGAATACAATACCAAGATCTGAAATTCTTTAACGAGAAAGAGTCTTCACATAGTTGCATAATTATTTAGCTACTCATTATCCTCACTTATATCTTTTTGGAGTAGTTTGTCATTTACTCGTGTGCTTCACTTTTATCCTATGAGTAAATGCTTGAATGAGTTGAATGTCACAAATCTGAAATTATATATGTCTCATTTTCTTATCCCATGGGGAGTAATGACTTCACATCTAAGAAGTAGAGGTTGTAAATTTATTGAAGGTTAGCAAACATTGTATTGGTCATTTGAACAATTTCATGAAAGAATATTGAAGGAGGAGAGATTTCACATATAAATACACTATCCTATACATATTTTATAATTGGGAGCACTCATTAAGTATGACATGCTAAAGAGTTGATGTTGGACAAGGAAGACAACATAATGGTTTATGTTTTCCGACATCTCAGTTAAAGTATATTGTCATGGATCATTCAAACATGTTGAGCTTGCCTTTCCCCCTCATGCTAGCCAAAATTCCTTGCACCAAGTAGAGATACTACTTGTGCTTCCAAATATCCTTAAACCCAGTTTTGCCATGAGAGTCCACCATACCTACCTATGGATTGAGTAAGATCCTTCAAGTAAGTTGTCATCGGTGAAAGCAATAAAAATTGCTCTCTAAATATGTATGATATTTTGGTGTGAAGAAAATAGCTTTATACGATCTTGTTATGGAAGCAATAAAAGCGACGGACTACATAATAAAGGTCCATATGCAAGTGCAATATAAAGCGACGTTCATTCGCATTAAGATTTTGTGCATCCAACCCTAGAAGCGCATGACAACCTCTGCTTCCCTCTGCGAAGGGTCTATCTTTTACTTTATGTCTTTTACTTTATGCAAGAGTCAAGGTGATCTTCACCTTTCCCTTTTTCATTTTATCCTTTGGCAAGCACTTTGTGTTGGGGTGATCCTGATATATATATATCCAATTGGATGTAGGTTAGCATGAACTATTATTGTTGACATCACCCAAAGGTGAATATGTTGGGAGGCAACACTATAAGCCCCTATCTTTCTCAGTGTCCGATTGAAACTCCATAACCATTAGTATTGCGTGAGTGTTAGCAATTGTAGAAGACTATATGATAGTTGAGTATGTGGAGTTTGCTATTCCTGAAAGTAAGATGAATTGCAATTGTTTGAATGCTGAGAATGAAGTTTGCTAGTTTTCAAGAAAGTTTATGGTCAATGCTTTGACATGTGAATTGCTTGTTGCTTTATCCTGAGAAGTTTTATGAGATGAACTACTGTTATGACATATTATCATGCTAGAAAAGGTGATTGAAATTTTCATTGATCAAACTTGTGCACCTTCTAGCATTCACACTTCATAAACTCTTTATTTTATCATTTACCTACTCGAGGACGAGCAGGAATTAAGCTTGGGGATGCTGATACGTCTCCAACGTATCTATAATTTATGAAGCATTCATGCTATTATCTTATCTGTTTTGAATGATTACGGGCTTTATTATACACTTTTATATTACTTTTGGGACTAACCTATTAACCGGAGGCCCAGCCCATATTGCTGTTTTATTGCCTGTTTCAGTATTTCGAAGAAAAGGGATATCAAACGGAGTCCAAACGAAATGAAATCTTCGGCAGCGTGATTTTTTTGAAGAATATCATCCTGGAGACTTGGAGTTCACGTCAGAAGATCCTCGAGGACTCCACGAGATAGGAGGGCGCGCCCCCTATAGGGCGCCCCCTGTCTCGTGGGCCCCTCGAGCACCTCCCGACCGACTTCTTTCGCCTATATAAGCCTACGTACCCTAAAAACATCGAATATCAAGATAGATCGGGAGTTCCACCGCCGCAAGCCTCTGTAGCCACTAAAAACCTCTCGGGAGTCCGTTCCGGCACCCTGCCGAAGGGGGAACCCATCACCGGTGGCCATCTTCATCATCCCGGCGCTATCCATGACGAGGAGGGAGTAGTTCACCCTCGGGGCTGAGGGTATGTACAAGTAGCTATGTGTTTGATCTCTCTCTCTCTCTCTCTCTCTCGTGTTCTCTCTATGGCACGATCTTGATGTATCACGAGCTTTGCTATTATAGTTGGATCTTATGATGTTTCTCCCCCTCTACTCTCTTGTGATGAATTGAGTTTCCCTCTTGAAGTTATCTTATTGGATTGAGTCTTTATTTGAGAACACTTGATGTATGTCTTGCCGTTTTTATCTGTGGTGACAATGGGATATCACGTGCCACTTGATGTATGTTTTGGTGACCAACTTGCGGTTTCCGCCCATGAACCTATGCATAGGGGGTTGGCACACATTTTCTTGACTCTCCGGTAGAAACTTTGGGGCACCCTTTGAAGTACTTTGTGTTGGTTGGATGAACCTGAGATTGTGTGATGCATATCGTATAATCATGCCCGCGGATACTTGAGGTGACAATGGAGTATCTAGGTGACATTAGGGTTTTGGTTGATTTGTGTCTTAAGGTGTTATTCTAGTACGAACTCTTTAATAGATCGATCCGAAAGAATAACTTTGAGGTGGTTTCGGACCCTACCATAATCTCTACGTTTGTTCTCCATTGTTACTGTCTTTGGAGTGACTCTTTGTTGCATGTTGAGGGATTGTTATATGATCTATCTATGTTATTATTGTTGAGAGAACTTGCACTAGTGAAAGTATGAACCCTAGGCCTTGTTTCCTACCATTGCAACACTGTTTACGCTCACTTTTATTACTTGTTACCTTGCTGTTTTTATATTTTCAGATTACAAAAACCTATATCTACCATCCATATTGCACTTGTATCACCATCTGTTCGTCGAACTAGTGCACCTATACAATTTACCATTGTATTGGGTGTGTTGGGGACACAAGAGACTCTTTGTTATTTGGTTGCAGGGTTGTTTGAGAGAGACCATCTTCATCCTACCACTACTAGGGAAAAGCCTATACACAGAATTTTATCTGCAGCGTGCTTCAAAATACCACGCTACTGCTACTTAGCAGCAGCGCGTGTCTGCCAAACGCGCTACTGACTTGGAAGTAGCAGCAGCGCGTTTGAGGCATACAGCGCTACTGCTATAGTTGCCATGACCTTGGCCCCCCGCTAGCTATAGCAGTAGCGCGTTATACTGTAGAGCGCTACTGCTACTTACGTTAGCTGTAGCGCTTTTTGTCAAACGCGCTACAACTATCCCTACCTTATCCCCACGTACGGGAGGACCGGCCCTTCACACTCACACTCTCACCATCGCCCGCGACAACCGTCGTCATCCGTCGCCGCCGCCGCCGCCGCCGTTCGTCCGCCGCCGAGGTACTCCCCTCCTTCTGTCCCTCCTCCATCCTCCTCGCACATCCTCCCCTCCGCTGCAGCGCCCTCCTCCTCCTCCCGCCTCCTCCATCCACCTGCGGCCGCCTCCTCCTCCTCCGCCGGCAGCCCGCCTCCCACCGCCTCGACCTCGCCGCCCCTAGCTACCTCTCCGCCGCCCCACCCCTGCCACTAGTTAGTACTAGATTTAGTAGTAGATATTAATTTAGGTTAGCTAGTACTAGATGTTAATTTAGTAGTAGTAGATGTTTATTTAGCTTAGTTAGTACTAGATTTTTAGTAGTAGTGGTGGTAGTTGAACTACTTTAGTTGTAGTTGAACTAGTTTAGTAAGTAAATTAATAAACTAGTTGAACTAGTTGAATTAATGTAACTAATCTATTTTTAGTAAGATAATTAATATAACTAGTTGAACTACTTTATTTTTAGAAAGAACTAGTTTTTTCTATTTATAGTAAGTTTATATTTAGTAAGAACTAGTTGAATTACTAAACTAGTTGAACATGTTTTGTTGCTAGTGATAACTTATATGGTTTCAGGTGACCTCCGTCGTCCCGTCACCGACCCTCTCCGACAACCCCGCCGTCATCCCAGCCACACCGACGTACCCCCTCCGACATCGAGGTGAGACCAGCCAAATATCCTTGTATATTTTGTGTTGTTGCTCAAATAGGATATGTGGTTGCCCAAGTGGCCGTTCATGTTCAGTTTACATCTCCGAGTGGCCTATGTTTTGTTGAAGTGTTGATTAATTTCCGTTCCGCAAATTTCAGCGCCGATATGTCCTTTTTAGCAAAGGTCATGCCGGATTTTGTCGTGAATTCGACATGACTTGTGCTAGAATATGTACAAGTTTAATCTTTGAATTATGATTGTAGGAAATGTCGTACTCGGACGACGACGGTCTCCCGGGGGAGTGTAGCTGGTGCCACGACGATCGAGGTATGTGCGACAGGTTCGTTCGGCTGGACGACGATCGCCGCTTCAACATTAAGCTCGAGGAGACCTGCGATGTTCATACTGATGCATAGCAGCGACAATAATTTTTTCTCCATTAAGCATGACTTCAACTATTTCAACGTCTAATTTTCATATTTTACAATTCGACTAGCTTATCCCATGCCATGCAAGACGCTATGTCTTGGAGAGGATGGGTTTTGAAGACCATGAGAATTTTGAAACAAAGAAAATACACCTAAGGACCCATCATGATATGGATTTTGAAGTAAATCTGTACAATGCTCAGAGCGTAACCCATTTTGGTTGCCAAAATTGGGAAGCACTTTGCAAAATGTATGGTTTTGATGAGGGTATGATTATCACCATGGATCTTGGTGATCCCGACAAATGAGGAAGACAATATGGACATTTGGGTCCTTGTTGATACGCTGCCGATTGTACCGCTATGTGAGTTTATCAAACATAGTTATTAACTAATTTAGATTCTTTATTTCAAAATAGTTGATAGCTTATTTCCATTGACACTTATTTCGATTCTTCAAAGACTGCGGAAGATGGTAGATAAAACCCACTACAATCAAGGCACCCAATTAACATATAAGGAGAAAAATCATCGATCGCATTTTGTACTCTTCTTGAGAATTACAATGCCTATTATCGAACTCCTCCAAATTATGGTGAATACGTGCCACTAGTGCATGTGTTGAACAACGATAACTTCTCTGGAGATACCCTGGTAAGATTTTTTACTATTACGACATTCGTGCATTTTTTGCATACTTCTAAAACTAGTACATCATTGCTAACTACAAAGTTATTATTATGTTTTTCAACGTAAACTCCCGATGGATTGTGTGCCTCATCCGATGTGTCGCATGGTCGCCTCTCGATTCTGAACATACTTGCCGAGTAAATCTAGGAGCTCACTGTGCATATCGGATTTCTAAAAACCGTGAACACATGATCATCAGAGAATGGAAGAAATGTATGGACATTCGCAAGGAGGTTCTTGGAAGTAACATTCAGCGAAAGGCAAGAATGGGAGACAGGCTAATCTCCATTCTCCATAATGGAGAGTCAGGGGCTATCTTGTTTTTTTGTTATTTTACCTTAGAAAATGTAGTAGGTCTTAATCGAATGTAATAGGTCCTATGAGGTACAACATGTTTATTATGTGGTAATGTGTTAGAGTTGATAATGATGATCTTGAGGAGGTGTTATGTGATGTCAATGATGAAAACGATGATATTGAGGAGGTGTTATATGACAATGATGTATTATGATGCTAAGTTGTTAGTGATATGATGATGATGATGATATTATTATATCATTGGGTGAAAGAATCATGATTAGTTTCAAGTGGATGGACATCCACTTGAAACTAGTCCACGTTCTTTCACCCATGATGTAATAACTCATTATGATGTAAAATAATCTCTAAATTCCTGTTGTATGAAAACTTGTGTAAAGGTGTATGAATATAACATGAAAGAAAAGAAATAAAATACTAAATAGTAGTAGTAGCGCGGGTTAGGAGAAGCGCTACTACTAATTAACATAGCGATGTTCTAAAGAACCGCTGCTAGTAAGTCAATTTAGCAAGATGGCGTCGTCAAGCCGCTATTGCTAAGCATTAGTTGAAGCACCTTATCGAGAGCGCTTGTGCCCGCGCATCGATAGGCTAAAACCCGCGCTGCTGCTAGGCTTTTCCCTAGTAGTGTACGCCTCCCACGGATTGATAAACCTTAGGTCATCCACTTGAGGGAAATTTGCTACTGTCCTACAAACCTGTGCACTTGCAGGCCCAACAACGTCTGCAAGAAGAAGGTTGTGTAGTAGACATCATACACCGTTTCCATTCCACAGCTGTAAAAGTTCTTCAACTAATGGCCTTAGGTACACATCAATGTCGTTGCCGGGTTGCTTAGGGCCTTGGATGAGAACTGGCATCATAATGAACTTCCGTTTCATGCACATCCAAGGAGGAAGGTTATACATACATAGAGTCACGGGCCAGGTGTTGTGGTTGCTGCTCTGCTCCCCGAAAGGATTAATGCCATCCGCGCTTAAAGCAAACCATACGTTCCTTTTGTCCTTTGCAAACTCATCCCAGTACTTTCTCTCGATTTTTCTCCACTTCGACCCGTCAGCGGGTGCTCTCAACTTTCTGTCTTTCTTACGGTCCTCATTGTGCCATCGCATCAATTTGGCATGCTCTCCGTTTCTGAACAGACGTTTCAACCGTGGTATTATAGGAGCATACCACATCACCTTTGCAGGAACCCTCTTCTTGGGGGGCTCGCCATCAACATCACCAGGGTCATCTTGTCTGATCTTATACCGCAATGCACGGCATACCAGGCATGCGTTCAGATCCTTGTATGCACCGCGGTAGAGGATGCAGTCATTAGGGCATGAATGTATCTTCTGCACCTCCAATCCTAGAGGCCATACGACCTTCTTTGCTGCGTATGTACTGCCGGGTAATTCGTTATCCTTTGGAAGCTTCTTCTTCAATATTTTCAGTAGCTTCTCAAATCCTTTGTCAGGCACAGCATTCTCTGCCTTCCATCGCAGCAATTCCAAAGACGGTACCGAGCTTTGTGTTGCCATCTTCGCAATTGGGGTACAACCCTTTTTTGTGATCCTCTAACATGCGATCGAACTTCAGCTTCTCCTTTTGACTTTCGCATTGCGTCCTTGCACCGACAATGACCCGGCGGAGATCATCATCATTGGGCACATCATCCGGTTCCTCTTGATCTTCAGCAGCTTCACCCGTTGCAGCATCATTGGGCACATCGTCTGGTTCCTCTTGATCTTCACCAGCTCCCCCCATTGCAGCATCACCGTATTCAAGGGGCACATAGTTGTCATCGTACTCTTCTTCTTCGCCGTCTTCCATCATAACCCCTATTTCTCTGTGCCTCGTCCAAACATTATAGTGTGGCATGAAACCCTTGTAAAGCAAGTGGGTGTGAAGGATTTTCCGGTTAGAGTAAGACATCGTATTCCCACATTTAATGCATGGACAACACATAAAACCATTCTGCTTGTTTGCCTCAGCCGCTTCGAGAAACTCATGCACACCCTTAATGTACTCGGAGGTGTGTCTGTCACCGTACACCCATTGCCGGTTCATCTGCGTGCATTATATATAATTAAGTGTGTCAAAAACCATTACAGAACATCATGAATAGATAAATAAGTGACCAAATTAATAGAAGTTCATCATCACATTAAAACCAAAGTACATACATAGTTCTCATCTAACAACATATAGCTCTCCAAAGCATCTAATTAATTAAACCATACATTGAAACTATGTAAAACATTTCAATGCGAAAACAAATGCGATCATAATCGCAATCAAGGTAACAACTGATCCAACTGCATAATGATACCAAGCCTCGGTATGAATGGCATATTTTCTAATCTTTCTAATCTTCAAGCGCATTGCATCCATCTTGATCTTGTGATCATCGACGACATCCGCAACATGCAACTCCAACATACTTCAAGAAATTGTTTTCTTCTTCAACTAAATTTAACCTCTCGACAATAGGGTCGGTTGGAATTTCCGGTTCAACAACCTCCTAGATAAATAAAATCTATGTCACGTTGGTCGGCATAATTGTCATAAACAATAAATGAACCAATAGTTATGAAAAGATAATATATACCACATCCGAATCATAGACAGGACGAGGGCCGACGGGGGCGGATACCAAAACCATCGCACTATATAAGATGCAATAATAAAAGTAAGAAAATAATACAAGTATCTATCTAAACATACAAGTAAGAATATTTTTCCTTTTAGAAAGAAGATAAGAACAAGAGGCTCACCACGGTGGTGTCGGCGATGAGATCGGGGCGGGTGATCTACGGCGGTGAAGACGGGGACGGGGCGTGACAGACCGCTAAACCTAGACAAATATTGAGGAAAATGGAGCTTGGAGGTCGAGCTTGGAGAGGAGAAAGCTTAAGTAGTGTCGCTCGGGCATTCCATCAAACACCTTGTGTGCATAGGAGGTGAGCTAGAGCACAACCAAGCCCTCTCCCCCTCGGCGGCCAGAAAAAACAGAGCAGTGTGCTCTGCTCTTACGCGAGGGGGTATATATAGGCACCTCATTGGTCCCGGTTGGTGGCATGAACTGGGACTAAAGGGCAGCCTTTGGTCCCGGTTCAAGCCACCAACTGGGACCAATGGTGGTGGGCCAGGAGCGAGGCCCATTGGTCCCGGTTCATCCCACCAACCGGGACCAAAAGGTCCAGACGAACCGGTACCAATGGCCCACGTGGCCCGACCGGCCCCCGGGGCTCACGAACCGGGTCCAATGCCCCCATGGGTCTCGGTTCTGGACTGAACCGGGACTAATGGGCTGACCCGGCCTGGACCTTTGCCCCCTTTTCTACTAGTGGTAGAAACATGCTTGTTGCTCCACATTCACACACTAGAAACGAGAGGAAGAATGGCGTGTAGCAAAAACCTGGAAATGATCTATTCATAGGTTGCATCACATGCATACATTGGAAACAAGCCGGTTGCTCCAATAGGAAGGGAAGAGGGGGAAGGGGGAATCCTATTCCCTCTTTCCTTTCCTCCTTCCCCTTTCCTTCTCCAATTTGGTCAGCCCATATGGCGGGGGGCCCCACCAGCCCCTTTGTGGCTAGTGTATTTCCCTTCTTGGCCCATAAGGCCCATATCTTTTGCCTGGAACCCCTTTCGTTGTCCCGATAAGTACCCGGTGCTTCCTAAAACACTTTCGGTGTCCGAATACCATTGTCCTATATATCAATATTTACATCTCGACCATTTCAAGACTCCCTGTCATGTCCGTGATCTCATCCGGGACTCCGAACAACATTCGGTCACCAAATCACATAACTAATATAATACTATCTCGTCGATGAACGTTAAGCGTGTGGATCCTACGGGTTCGAGAACTATGTAGACATGACCAAGTCACCTCTCCGGTTAATAACCAATAACGGAACCTGGATGCTCATATTGGCTCCCACATATTCTATGAAGATCTTTACCGATCGAACCGTAATGACAACATACGTTATTCCCTTTGTCATCGGTATGTCACTTGCCCGAGTTTTGATCGTCGGTATCTTCATACCTAGTTCAATCTCGTTATCGGCAAGTCTCTTTACTCGTTCCGTAATACATCATCCTGCAACTAACTCATTAGTCACTTTTCTTGCAAGGATTTTTATGATGTGTATTACCGAGAGGGCCCAGAGATACCTCTCCGATACTCGGAGTGACAAATCCTAATCTCGATCTATGCCAACCCAACAAACACCTTCAGAGATACCTGTAGAGCATCTTTATAATCACCTAGTTATGTTGTGACATTTTATAGCTCACAAGGCATTCCTTCGGTATCCGGGAGTTGCATAATCTCATAATCGGAGGAATATGTATTTGACATGAAGAAAGCAATAGCAATAAAACTGAACGATCAATACGCTATGCTAACGGATGGGTCTTGTCAATCACATCATTCTCATAGTGATGTGACCCCGTTCATTAAATGACAACACATGTCTACGGTGAGGAAACTTAACCATCTTTGATTAATGAGTTAGTCTAGTAGAGGCTTACTAGGGGCATGGTGTTTTGTCTATGTATCCACACATGTATCAAGTTTTTGGTTAATAAAATTATAGCATGAATATTAAACATTTATCATGAAATGAGGAAATATTAAATAACAACTTTATTATTGCCTCTAGGGCATATTTCCTTCAATAAGATGCCATTGTAACTATGTTGTCGGTATTATCACATTATGTGTTACTCCCTCCGATAAAAAAGTGAATTTGAACTGAAGTTGTATACTAAAGCCACGGCACCATTTTTGGGTCATGGGGAGTAACATTTACTTGCGGCCGTTGACCATGGGCATACCAGATGGTTACTTTGGGGTATCCAAACGTTACCCCCAACTGGGTGATCATAAAGGTACATTACGGGTGAACTGAAGAAGTATGTTAAGGTGATAGATAGTTCAACACTGTGATTTGCTCCTCTAATGATGGAGAGGTACTCTCCGGACCCACTCAGTATTACGGTATTCATCATCGTCTGGCCAGACACAAGCATGATAGTGATCACGGGCATTCCAGAATACGGAAGCGAGAAAATAGAACAAAACTGACAACAAGGATAATTGGGTATAGTGATCGAAGTGTTGTTTCACAAGGATACTGATAAAAGTCTAGTCTTGGGTTTTGTAATGTATCGCCAAGCAAAGGGAATTGTATGCGATAACATAAGGCTTGATTGATAAAGAACTTCGTTGATATGTGGGAACTATTATGGATGGACAGATCCTACTAATAATTATTGACCGGAAGGTGTTCCAAACATGTCCACATATTATCAATATTGTAGGGTCCTATGCTTAATGGCTAGCTGCCCTATGCGCCTCCTTTTCCCTCTAGTTCTCTCGACAGTTTTGTGCTGGCTCACGGAGTGTTGTCGCACCTCTAGTGAGATGTGTGGATACCTCGAAGGTACTGTCTACTTCAGTACTACTCGCCTTCCAACATATAAGGTGTATAGTTTTTCAAAAAGTCAAACGTTTCTATGTTTGACCAAGTTTACAGATAAATATATCACCATCTCCAAAATAAAATAACCCCTTGAGGATAGAACCAAATTTAGCTATCACATACAAATCCATCTCATATATTCCATATTATAACTTTCTCAAAGTAAAAAAGTAAAAGTTTCTAGCCTCCATCAAGGGAAAACCTCTCATATCTGCGCACAAAAGGCTTCCGGTTATTTGATCAAGAGAGCAAGTCAAGCTGCCAAGTAACCAGTTCATCCCCTTATTCCCAAGTTCTTAGATTGTTATCCAACTTCAATTGAAGAAATAAATGTGAAAATGTATTTGCTGATTAATTTGATGATACTGATTTGGTATTGTCATTACTGAATTTTTCTCTATAAACTTGGTCATACATAGAGAAGTTTGAATTTTCAAAAAATAATACACCTTATATTTGGGAACGGTGGGATTAGATCGGCGGATCATCATGGAGAAATTCTCGCGGCTGGGAGGTATGGCCTAGCCGCGGGAATCATCGCGCTATAACAATTTAGTTTATTTCTGTTGCGTTCTAGTTGGTGAGATTGATCGTTGCCTGTCTTTTTCATAGTGTTGCTGGGTATGATCGTGCGCGGCAAAAATATTATTCATAGTATGTTCCCTAGTGATGTAGACATATTTCAGCATCAAAATGGGTAAGTTTGTATATACTAGCTTGATAAGTATCCATTAAAAAAATTAGTGGGGAAAGAGGTGAATGGAAAAGAAGATGCAATGCGTTTTGGACTATGGATACAATTCTGAATGTTCGACAATCCATGACCGAAGAAGGGAACTAGGGCTATATAGTTGTAATGCCCCGGATCCGATGCGCCAGGTGTCTGCTAGTTATTCGTCGTTGTTGCCATGTCATTTGCTTGCGTGTTGCATTTGCCATGTCATCATTTGCATTTTATCATGTCATCATGTGCATTTCATTTTGCATACATGTTCGTCTCATGCATCCGAGCCTTTTCCCCGTTGCCCGTTTTGCAATCCGGCGCTCCTATGCCCTCCGGCGTCCCCCTTTTGCCTCTTCTCTGGTGCGGGTATTAAACTTCCTTGGAATGGCCCGAGGTTTGCCAAGCGGCCTTGGTATAGCACCGGTAGACCGCCTGTCAAGTTTCGTGCCATTTGGAGGTCGTTTGATACTCCAACGGTTAACCGGGTAACCGTAAAGGCCTCTTTTGTTTCCAGCCCAACACCCCTTCCAAAGTGGCCCAAAACCCACCAAACTCCCCTCCATGCTCTCGGTCGTTCGATGACGATCGCGTGGCCGAAAACCGCTCCTCATTTGGACTCTCCTAGCTCCTCTATGCCTATATATACACCCCATTCCAAATTCGCGGTCTAATCCCAAACCCTAGCCCGCTCCTCATCGCGCCGACGCGTCCACGCCACGCGGGACATGTCCGCCACCGCCGCCACATCACTCCGCCAATCGAGCATGCCACGCCATCATCGCCGCCGCCGCAGCCAATCTGCTCCTGCCACGCCGCTCCGCCGCCCGTTTCCACCGCAAGGGCCCATGAGCTCAGATCGGCCCTGGGCCCAACCCGCCGCCGCCGCCCGAGGGCGCTGACCACGGAGCCGCCTGTGCGCCGCTGGCCATCTCGTCCCCGTGTGCCGCCCCGCCGTCGCCGCAGCACCACCATCATCGGAGCCCCGCCGCCGGTGAGGCCTTGTCCAGGTCGCGCCTCCCCATCTCCTCCTTCCTCCCCGTCTCACCTTCTCTCTTCCACTCATGGCCATGGCGCCGTTTCGTCTCGCAGGAACCACGCCGCCACCCCGATCCGCTCCCGCCGCCGTTGGAGTCCCTCTGAGCTTGGATCCGCCCCCACCTCTAGATCCGTCCATTCCCGCAGCTCTCCATGGTGCCCGTCTGCCGGAGTCGCTGCCGTGCCGCCGTTGACCTAGGGCGCCGCCGTCCGTGTGTCCTGCTCGTGCGCTCGTGCACCAGACACGAGGAGGACGACGCCCCACCCGCATGGGCCACCTTCTCTCCTCAGGCCCAGCGACACCAGATCCAGCGCCCAGCCGGCCTGCCAGCCTCCCCCTCCAAGCCGACCGGGCCAAGGCCCACTGGGTGAGAAGCCCCAGCGCCTCTCCTTTGTTTTTTTTCAGTTCGGCAGGCCAACAGTTTCGGCCCGGGTAGTGTTTTTTTTCCGCTGCTGCCATTTTTGCATTTATCCAGCGAATTACTGTTTTGCAGAAAACCCCCTAAGCATCATGCATTTAATAACTAATTAACGGTGCATCGGATTAAAACAAACTTTATATGTAAAATGCTTAGAATTTTGTCTAGTTTAACAATATGCCACTTTCATCCCATGTTAATATGTTTAAAATGTTGTTTGATTAAATTTGCTTAAATGCCATGTTAAAATGCTTTATTTCATAACTATTTAACCGTAGCTCCGTTTTAAATAAACTTTATATGTATTTGGGGTGGAAAAATGCCTAGTTTAACATGGTCCACTTTATTTTCCTGTTTAACAACTTTAAAATATGTTTTAGGGCAGAACAGTAGCAAATTCATAAATTGCATATGAGGTTCTTCCGGAATTGTTGTTTGTTCTTCCGGCCTCATTTAAACTTGCCTAGTTAGGTAGTTTTGTTATGCCTCACCCCTTGCCATGTTTAACAACATTTAATATTGTTTGGTAGCTTAACCGATATTAAACTAAATATGTCAATGTGGTGTTTTGTCAATATGCAACTCGTTGCATATTGAGCTCCACTTAATGTGTAAGTTTGTTTTGTGCACTTTGCCATGCCATGCCTCATTAAACCGGACATGCATCATATTTGTCTGCGCATCATGCCATGATTATGCTTGTGTGTTTACTATGTTGTTTGCTTCTTTCCGGTTTGCTTCTTTCGTTAGCTTTGGTTTCGTTCCGGAGTTGCGAGGATTCGTTCGACGACGTCCGTTTGTCTTCTTCATGGACTCGTTCTTCTTCCTAGCGGGATTTCAGGCAAGATGACCGCTACCTTGGATCTCATTACTATCATTGCTATGCTAGTTGCCTCGATTCTTTCGCTATGCTGCGCTACCTATTACCTGTTTGTCCGGCCATCCCATATTGCCATGAACCTCTAACCTTTGACACCATTCCTAGCAAACCATTGTTTGGCTATGTTCCCGCTTTGCTCAGCCCCTCTTATAGCATTGCTAGCTGCAGGTGAAGTTGAAGATTTCTCCATGGTGGACAGGGTTTATGTTGGGATATCACAATATCTCTTATATTATTAATGCATCTATATACTTGGTAAAGGGTGGAAGGCCCGGCCTTATGCCCGTGTTTTGTTCCACTCTTGCCGCCCTAGTTTCCGTCATACCGGTGTTATGTTCCCGGATTTTGCGTCCCTTACGCGGTCGGGTGATTTATGGGACCCCTTGACAGTTCGCTTTGAATAAAACTTGTCCAGCAAGGCCCAACATTGCCTTTTACCATTTGCCTCACCACCACCTACTTTTCCCTTGGGAGTAATTAACCCAAGGGTCATCTTTATTATAGCCCCCCCGGGCCAGTGCTTGTCTAAGCGTTGGTCCAAACTAGAGCACCGTGCGGGACCATCCCTTGGCAACTTGGGTTACGTCGGTACCTGTACGCTTAGCTCATCCGGTCGTGGCCTGAGACGAGATACGCGCGGCTACTATCAGGATGTCGGCACGCCGGGCGGCTTTGCTGGTCTTGTTTTACCATTGTCGAAATGTCTTGATGTACCGGGATACCGAGTCTGATCGGAGTGTCTCGGGTGAAGGTCTATTCCTTCGATGATCGCGAGAGCTTGTCATGGGCTAAGTTGGGACACCCCTGCAGGGTTTAAACTTTCGAGAGCCGTGCCCGCGGTTATGTGGCAGATGGGAATTTGTTAATGTCCGGTTGTAGACAACTTGACACTTGATCCGAATTAAAACGCATCAACCGAGTGTGTAGCCGTGATGGTCTCTTCTCGTGGAGTCCGGAAGTGAACACGGTTTCGGGTTATGATTGACGTAAGTAGGTGTTCAGGATCACCTCTTGATCATTGCTAGCTTCACGACCGTTCCGCTTGTTCTCTTCTCGCTCTTATTTGCGTTGGTTAGCCACCATATCTTGCTTAGTCGCTGCTGCAACCTCACCACTTTACTCCTTCCTATCCCATTAAGCTTTGCTAGTCTTGATACCCATGGTAATGGGATTGCTGAGTCCTCGTGACTCACCAGATACTTCCAAAACCAGTTTGCAGGTGCCTATGTTACCGAGCAGGTGACGCAACCAAGCTCAAGGAGGAGCTCGATGAAGATCTTGCCCTTTGTGTTGTTTCGTTCTAGTTGATCAGTAGTGGAGCCCAGTTGGGGTCGATCGGGGACCTTTTGCCGCATTTGGGGTTCTTCTTTTATTTTGGTTCCGTAGTCGGACCTTGATTGTATCTGTATGATGTAATGCTTTATTCATGTAATTGTGTGAAGTGGCGATTGTTAGCCAACTATGTATCTCTTTCCCTTATGTACTACATGGGTTGTGTGAAGATTACCTCACTTGCGACATTGCTTTCAATGCGGTTATGCCTCTAAGTCGTGCTTCGACACGTGGGAGATATAGCCGCATCGAGGGCGTTATAAGTTGGTAATCAGAGCCTTCCCTGACCTTAGGAGCCCCACTGCTTGATCGTTTTTAGCGGCCGAGTTGTGTCTATAAAAATGTTTTGAGTCATTTAGGAATTATATATCGGAGAGTTAGGAATTCTTTTTACTCCTCAGTCCCTTCGACCTTCTGGTGAGGTATCCTGACGTAGAGTTTTGACTCTTTTCTTCTCAAATTTCACTAAAATTTTTTTAGGATCACGCGGGTATCTTGGAATCGTTCCGATATTCTTATGACGAGAACATTGTTCTTGGTGCCTCCTGTCATTTAGGGGTTGTGGCAGTGTCCCGGGGAGTTGAGCTCCGAGGTGTTGTCGTCATAATTTTATCGTTGCAGTTCTGGAATACCTGAGTTTAGTACGCCGACATCGAAAATCTCTTTTATGCAGTTGTTGGTGAGATAACCCCGCTAACCCAGTACTGAGGTGAGTACGGGAGTATTGCCATGACTCGTATAACGGATGCTTTTCGAAGGTTGAGGTACACGATTTTCGAAGGTTTCTTGGTTATGTGTTGACGGATGGATATAGCTGGATGTAGGGATTGTTAGTTTGGGTGAGATATATTGCTCCCCTGTATCCCCAACACCAGATTGCATAACAAGAAAGTTTCGGGAGTTTATAGGTGGGAATTCAAGTAGCTCTTAGGATATCTTTCCGACGGATGTATGATATGAAATTGGGGTTCGACGTCTAGTGGTCCGCCTATTCACGGTTGGTTTTACAGTGGTCTCGTTGTGTCTTAAAGAGTCCTTGGCTATGCCGACTCGGGGACACTTCGTATGTCATGTGCACTGCCTTGTACATGATGGTGCTGTACGATTGAGCCCGTGTAGGCCCCACCACGAAAACTTCTGACGAAATCTCTATCATATGTTTGTTCCGGCTTATTCTGCAAGCCAAATCCTTTGTTTTGTGTTATTTGTGGTATTCAAGTTGCTTCGAAGTCAAATGTTGAATCCATACCTTTCCTAAACGGTGTTCTCATATTGCTATGTGAATACTAATCCTTTTGATCATTGAGGTTGTCACGTTATTTCTTTTCCAACCGGTGCGCTTCTCTCGAGATGATCCCATCATTTTCAACACCTGCAAGATCATTTCTAAGTTTTCTCAGCGGTGTTTGTTTCATCCGTACCAAGTTGCCTTTGTTTTTCCCCACCCTCCCCCCTTTTCTTGAAGGAATCATTTATTTTAATCAAGTATCCATTTAGTTATGTGAAGTCTCTTCACTCTTTTCAATCAATGTTCTTATCCGGTGATTTCCCATGAAGATGCTCAACAGTTTCAAGTTCATCATCCTTCATTGTTGTTTCTTCTCCGGTGGATCCTATTCAAGCTTTCGATATTCATCATATTTCTTTCCTCGTTTCTAATGCTTTCTCATACCGGTGCACCTCATAATAATTCACTTCTCACTATTCAATTGTTCCGGAGTGCTCAAAATATCTCGAAGATTCGTGTTTCCACTCTACTTTCGTTCAAGTTCTTTCGAGATTGGTATCTCATTCAAGTCATTTAATTCAACCGGTGCAACATCTCTTTTAAATCATTTCCAATGGTGTTTCTTTTGAGTGGGCCCTAACCCACAGGTCTTTTCCCAGGATCTTACCTGACTCTTCTAATTATTCCGGAGCTATTCTCAAATTCTTCTCCAAGTTTGACGTAAGAATGAGTTATCATCAGTCAAATGCTTTTCTCCAAGATCTTTCAAATTCTTTTCATAGTTCGCTCAACCTCTTCACTTTTGATTCTTCCGGTGTGCCTCAATAATTCTTGGTGGTGTTTCTCATTGTCATTCTCATCATTTGAAGACCGAAGAAGGATTTCTCTTAAATCTTGCTCCATTCTCTTCAAGATTCATGGTGCTAGTTTGTGGACATCCTCTCATAATTGTTTTCGATTGTGAGAATCTTTTTCACCCATCCGGAGCATTTTAGGAGTCTTTTCAGTTTCATTCTTTGAAGCCCATCATCTCAGTATTATTCATTCAAGCTTTCAGCTCTCGTTCTCCAAATCATACCGGTGCATCATTCAAGTATTCTCTTATCAGCTCGTGATCCATTCATTCTTTTGTATCTAAATTCCCTCAAGTATCTTCATTCGTTTTCCAATTCTTCCCGGTGAATTGTGCCTTTGCTATGTCAATTTCAATTCTTACGGTGGTTCGTTCAAGATTTCACCTCTTTCGTTATCATTTAATTCATTCGTTCTTTCCTATCCTACCGGTGGTTCATGAAGACCTTCTCAAGTTTTGATATATCTTTTTTTAATCCTTTCTACGAGAATAAGTAGTATGCCAAATCCGTTGATTGTCATCAATTTAATTGGTGAAGGATATGCATAACATAATTCTTATTCTGGTTTCATCCAAGCGATTAATTCCTTCTTTCGGAGTTTGTTCATGGTGAACAAATTCTCGGTTTCAGTTGTTTCATCTTTTCTTTTCCCGGAGCTCCAAGCTCTCATCATCACGAAGATCCATCTAAATCATTGCAAGGACTCACCTTGTGTTTTCAACTTCTCTTTCTTTTCATCATCCTTTTATTACCGGAGTTCTTCATGGAGGCTCTACATGGTGCTTCGTCAAGGATTCTTTTCATTCTTCAATTGTTCATCAAGATTTCTCTCGAAGTTATGATCCGCCAAGCTATACTCAAAAATTAAACAGGGTGCCCAACACTTGTTTTGTTTTGAGAAGCTCAAGTATTCTCCGTCTTGCATTCCAAAGTGCAATTCCTTCTATCTTACCTTTTGAGATGGTGTTATGTCACTCTTGACAATTTCCTTCATGTTTCTTGATTCACATGTTGTCAAGAATTAGGTATTTTAAATCCATCAGTCTCTTCATTGGAGTTATCTTGGGTTATATTTCACCTAAAGCTTTCCCTAAGGATTGTTGCTATTTATGGTGCTTATAATTGACCCAAGTTCTTCATTTGTCCTCCCGGTGAAATAAGTTTCTCGTCTCCTTGTTGATATCAATCCAATCATTTGTTTCCGTTGGTGACAGAAGCTCACCTCATAATTTTGAGATGTTTTCATAAGCCCACAACAAGTTTGTGCTTTTCGTTGTTGATTTTCCAACAACTCCGTTCAATTCTTCTTTGCAAGGATGCTTTCCAACCTCATTTGTGGCTGAAGTTGTCATTTCCTTCTCCATTTTTTTGAGGATCGTGTTCTTTTCTTGCTTATCCATTTAACCGGAGTGTTGTATCATCTCTTCAATATCTTTTCATCTCATCAAGTTTTCTAATCTTTTCTACCAGAGTGTCATGTCCTCTTTTCAAGTTCTTTCATCTTATCAAGTTTTGCCCCTTCTCAACCGGAGTGCTATCTGAAATCTTTCTTACCCCTTGTGCCATTCTTTCAGTAGTTCCGGAGTCAGTGTGTTGTTGATTTCATCAAGGATCCTCTCATCTTGTCAAGTTCATGTTCAATTCCTTCCTTTTACAGTCGGAGTGCTGCCCAAATTATATCAATCTTCTTCCTCTCTCATCTTGTTGTAACCGGAGTGGTTTCGAATTCTATCTTGTCCTTTAAACTCTTGGTTCGTGTCTTTGCAATCTTCTAGTTCTCGTAATGTTCCTTCTTCCTCTTTGCTAACCGGATTGTTTGCAATCTCGTTCATCTCTGTGGTACTCTTTCTTTTAAATTGCTCAACCTCTCAAGTTTCATGGTTTCACTCGTTGGTCAAAGAAGCAACTTAGTTTACCTCTCCTCTTCCTCTTCCTTTTCCCTCCGGTGCCATCCTAGATCTCGGGACGAGATCCTCTCGTAGTGGTGGAGTGTTGTAACGCCCCGGATCCGATGCGCCAGGTGTCTGCTAGTTATTCGTCGTTGTTGCCATGTCATTTGCTTGCGTGTTGCATTTGCCATGTTATCATTTGCATTTTATCATGTCATCATGTGCATTTCATTTTGCATACATGTTCGTCTCATGCATCCGAGCCTTTTCCCCGTTGTCCGTTTTGCAATCCGGCGCTCCTATGCCCTCCGGCGTCCCCCTTTTGCCTCTTCTCTGGTGCGGGTATTAAACTTCCTTGGAATGGCCCGAGGTTTGCCAAGCGGCCTTGGTATAGCACCGATGAGACCGCTGTCAAGTTTCGTGCCATTTGGAGGTCGTTTGATACTCCAACGGTTAACCGGGTAACCGTAAAGGCCTCTTTTGTTTCCAGCCCAACACC
The DNA here is from genome assembly GCA_021437245.1 of Aegilops speltoides. Classification (NCBI taxonomy): domain Eukaryota; kingdom Viridiplantae; phylum Streptophyta; class Magnoliopsida; order Poales; family Poaceae; genus Aegilops; species Aegilops speltoides. Next base: position 506,322,389 of record CM038143.1, read on the forward strand.
CCTTCCAAAGTGGCCCAAAACCCACCAAACTCCCCTCCATGCTCTCGGTCGTTCGATGACGATCGCGTGGCCGAAAACCGCTCCTCATTTGGACTCTCCTAGCTCCCTCTATGCCTATATATACACCCCCATTCCAAATTCGCGGTCTAATCCCCCCGAAACCCTAGCCCGCTCCTCACATACGGGACGCGTCCACGCCACGGACATGTCCGCCACCGCCGCCACATCACTCCGACCAATCGAGCATGCCACGTCATCATCGCCGCCGCCCGCAGCCAATCTGCTCGCCACGCCGCTCCGCCGCCCGTTTCCACCTTGCTGGCCCATGAGCCCAGATCTGGCCCAAGGGCCCAACCCGCTGCCGCCGCCGCCCGAGGGCGCTGACCACGGAGCCGCCTGCGGCGCTGCTGGCCATCTCGTCCCGTGTGCCGCCCGCCGTCGCCAAGAAGACCACCATCGCCGGAGTTCGCCGCCGGTGAGGCCCTCGCCTGTCGCGCCTCCCCATCTCCTCCTTCCTCCCGTCTCACCTTCTCTCTTCCACTCATGGCCATGGCGCCGCTTGTCTCGCAGAACCACGCCGCCACCCGATCCGCTCCGCCGCCGTTGGAGTCCTCTCGAGCTTGGATCCGCCCCCCACCTCTAGATCCGCCCATTCCGCAGCTCTCCATGGCGCCGTCTCGCGGAGTCGCTGCCGTGCCGCCGTTAACCTAGGGCGCCGCCGTCCGTGTGTCTGCTGCGTGCGCTCGTGCGCCAGACACGAGGAGGACGACGCCCCACCCGCATGGGCCACCTTCTCTCCTCAGGCCCAGCGACACCAGATCCAGCGCCCAGCCGGCCTGCCAACCTCCCCCTCCAAGCCGACCGGGCCAAAGCCCACTGGGTGAGAAGCCCCAGCGCCTCTCCTTTGTTTTTTTTTCAGTTGGGCCAGCCAACAGTTTCGGCCCGTAGTGTTTTTTTTTCCGCTGCTACCATTTTTGCATTTATCCAGCGAATTACTGTTTTGCAGAAAACCCCCTAAGCATCATGCATTTAATAACTAATTAACGGTGCATCGGATTAAAACAAACTTTATATGTAAAATGCTTAGAATTTTGTCTAGTTTAACAATATGCCACTTTCATCCCATGTTAATATGTTTAAAATGTTGTTTGATTAAATTTGCTTAAATGCCATGTTAAAATGCTTTATTTCATAACTATTTAACCGTAGCTCCGTTTTAAATAAACTTTATATGTATTTGGGGTGGAAAAATGCCTAGTTTAACATGGTCCACTTTATTTTCCTGTTTAACAACTTTAAAATATGTTTTAGGGCAGAACAGTAGCAAATTCATAAATTGCATATGAGGTTCTTCCGGAATTGTTGTTTGTTCTTCCGGCCTCATTTAAACTTGCCTAGTTAGGTAGTTTTGTTATGCCTCACCCCTTGACATGTTTAACAACATTTAATATTGTTTGGTAGCTTAACCGAGATTAAACTAAATATGTCAATGTGGTGTTTTGTCAATATGCAACTCGTTGCATATTGAGCTGCACTTAATGTGTAAGTTTGTTTTGTGCACTTTGCCATGCCATGCCTCATTAAACCGGACATGCATCATATTTGTCTGCGCATCATGCCATGATTATGCTTGTGTGTTTACTATGTTGTTTGCTTCTTTCCGGTTTGCTTCTTTCGTTAGCTTCGGTTTCGTTCCGGAGTTGCGAGGATTCGTTCGACGACGTCCGTTTGTCTTCTTCATGGACTCGTTCTTCTTCCTAGCGGGATTTCAGGCAAGATGACCGCTACCTTGGATCTCATTACTATCATTGCTATGCTAGTTGCCTCGATTCTTTCGCTATGCTGCGCTACCTATTACCTGTTTGTCCGGCCATCCCATATTGCCATGAACCTCTAACCTTTGACACCATTCCTAGCAAACCATTGTTTGGCTATGTTCCCGCTTTGCTCAGCCCCTCTTATAGCATTGCTAGCTGCAGGTGAAGTTGAAGATTTCTCCATGGTGGACAGGGTTTATGTTGGGATATCACAATATCTCTTATATTATTAATGCATCTATATACTTGGTAAAGGGTGGAAGGCCCGGCCTTATGCCTGGTGTTTTGTTCCACTCTTGCCGCCCTAGTTTCCGTCATACCGGTGTTATGTTCCCGGATTTTGCGTCCCTTACGCGGTCGGGTGATTTATGGGACCCCCTTGACAGTTCGCTTTGAATAAAACTTGTCCAAAGAAGGCCCAACATTGCCTTTTACCATTTGCCTCACCACCACCTACTTTTCCTTGGGAGTAATTAACCCAAGGGTCATCTTTATTATAGCCCCCCCGGGCCAGTGCTTGTCTAAGCGTTGGTCCAAACTAGAGCACCGTGCGGGACCATCCCTTGGCAACTTGGGTTACGTCGGTACCTGTACGCTTAGCTCATCCGGTCGTGGCCTGAGACGAGATACGCGCGGCTACTATCAGGATGTCGGCACGCCGGGCGGCTTTGCTGGTCTTGTTTTACCATTGTCGAAATGTCTTGATGTACCGGGATACCGAGTCTGATCGGAGTGTCTCGGGTGAAGGTCTATTCCTTCGATGATCGCGAGAGCTTGTCATGGGCTAAGTTGGGACACCCCTGCAGGGTTTAAACTTTCGAGAGCCGTGCCCGCGGTTATGTGGCAGATGGGAATTTGTTAATGTCCGGTTGTAGACAACTTGACACTTGATCCGAATTAAAACGCATCAACCGAGTGTGTAGCGGTGATGGTCTCTTCTCGGCGGAGTCCGGGAAGTGAACACGGTTTCTGGGTTATGATTGACGTAAGTAGGTGTTCAGGATCACCTCTTGATCATTGCTAGCTTCACGACCGTTCCGCTTGTTCTCTTCTCGCTCTTATTTGCGTTGGTTAGCCACCATATCTTGCTTAGTCGCTGCTGCAACCTCACCACTTTACTCCTTCCTATCCCATTAAGCTTTGCTAGTCTTGATACCCATGGTAATGGGATTGCTTTGAGTCCTCGTGACTCACGGATACTTCAAAACCAGTTTGCGGTGCCTATGTTACGAAAGCGGTGACACAACCAAGCTCAAGGAGGAGCTCGATGAAGATCTTGCCCTTTGTGTTGTTTCGTTCTAGTTGATCAGTAGTGGAGCCCAGTTGGGGTCGATCGGGGACCTTTTGTCGCATTTGGGGTTCTTTTTTATTTTGGTTCCGTAGTCGGACCTTGATTGTATCTGTATGATGTAATGCTTTATTCATGTAATTGTGTGAAGTGGCAATTGTTAGCCAACTATGTATCTCTTTCCCTTATGTACTACATGGGTTGTGTGAAGATTACCTCACTTGCGACATTGCTTTCAATGCGGTTATGCCTCTAAGTCGTGCTTCGACACGTGGGAGATATAGCCGCATCGAGGGCGTTACAATAGTCCCCCTCCCCCTATATGACACATTTTATAGGGAGCTCCTAATTGGCGCTTTAAGGGTTGTCGAGCGAAACTAGCGCTCGCACGCGATGCACTAGCACGCCAGCCCATCGACATGCAGGAAAAGGAACATGAAGGGAAAAAATCTGTTAGGAGGAGGAATTGAACTCTGCCCCAGAAGTGTCAAGCAACGGCCTGCCACGCTGTGCTCACCACTAGACCAGCCACCACTTTCTTGTCTAATAGAAGGAAACTATATTATTTAACCCTTTTAGTACTGCACATAATTAATCTATAATACCTAAATTGTTCATCCTCACTATGTTATTTCTCTTGACATGCAGCCTATCCACATCAGCAGCACTGCCACGTCGGCATTTAGTTAGAGGCTTATATGCGGGACCCATTACAATAGAAAACAGCCACGTTCTCTTCAGTTACTGCTGGTAAGACCCATCACCACCCGTACAGGATCCCTCACATGCAAGACCGGTGGGCCAGCTTCCCCTGCGCTCGCCACACACTGGCTTGCGGCTCCGTGGAGGATCCATCCTGCTACATCAGCGCTGCTAGCTTGAGGGAAAAACTTTCAGAAACACTAACGCCCACACGTGTGGGCGTTCTCCAACTCACCCACACGCTTGGATGGTAGTTGATTGTCTTTTGCACGAATCTTGACATGAAAAGGGAGATTTGGTGTGCCACGTAGGACGGGGCTGGTGTGTGGGCGTTGGAGAGTTTGCCCACACGCCCCGCATCACGCTATTGCCAGCTGCGCTGTGTGGGCAAACTAGTTTCTGCCCACATAGCCACCACCTAGTCCATGCGCATGTGGACGAACTGATTTTCGCCCACACGACACTCCTACATTGTGGATGGCAACTGCAGTTGCGCGAACGTGGCAACTAGGTAAACAACATGGCAACTGTGATTCTTTTGCTAGACGGCAACTGCAGTTGCGCGTACGTGGCAACTGCGATTAACTACACATGGCAACTATGGTTGGACCACACGTGGCAACTAGGTAAACACACATGACAACTACTGTTTGACCATGTGTGGCAAGTAGTTAATCACACACGGTAACTATGGTTTGATTACATGCGGCAACTATCATAAATTAGACATGGCAACTATAGTTAATCAAAACAGATAGAGTTGCCATGCTTTTACAACTACACTTGCCATCCCGGATAACTACATCTGCCAACTAGGATGGCAACTAAATCGTCATCCCGCGGGTACCTAACGTAGCTGCGGTAGGACGTGTGGGCATTTTTGCTTCGTGCCACACACACGAGGTGGAGATGAGTAATACTTGTTGGGCGTGTGGCACGAAGTAGCCGCGTCCACACGTGTGAATAATTCTAATATCCTCCCACACATAACTCGTGTGGGCTGCCTCCTGCTCAGACCACACACAATGTGTGGGCAGATTCTTTAACGCCCACACGTGTGGGCGTTATCGGCGTCCAAAACTTTAACGCCACGTTCGGTTTCACTAGAGTAAATAAATTCTCCTTCCGTTTTCCCCATCGCTACCCCTTCCATATAACTGACGAATGAATCTAATCAAATCAGAAAAAATCCATTGGCTCTTCCCTTCCGCTTCCCCTTCCCTAACTGACAAATGAATCTGATCACGAAAATCCACCACCAGGCGCATGTGGCCGTGCATCCTGTACGCCGTTCCACCTCGGGAGTCCTCCAGAGTGACCCGCGAGCACAGCGTCGCTGCCATGTGACACTGGTGAACCGGCCCCGGCAAGCAAGGCACGCCATCCAGTGCGACCCCGGTGAGCGGCGGGGTCGAGCCGCCCCACGACCCAGGCGATGTTCCTCTCACCCCGTCGACACTACCAGGCGTCCCGATCGACACTGCTAAATGTGACCTTTGCAAGCCACCCCGCCATCCATTGCGCGTGACGCCGCTCTGGCGACCACGGCTGCTAATTCCGCGTCCGCTCTTCCACCAATCAGTGTAGCTATTCAGGTGTAGCCGCTCCCGTGTGCGCTGTGGTCGTCGGTGGAGGTCTCTCCGGGCAAAATCTGCTGACAACAAACCACTCACGGATGAGTTTTTTGTGATTTCAATCCTGACTATGCAACCCTGGTGGAGAAGTACCTGGGAAAGGAGGTGGAAAATCGGTTGCTGTGCGCCTAGGCATCCATCTGTTTGAGGTAAGTTGTAGCACAGTTAGGCCACAAATTGACCTGATATTAAATGTAGTATATACGACTCAGTGGGATATGTTTCTTCAGAGGTGTATACTACATGCTTCTATTTTTGGACCATGTTTGGTGATTATATGAGAGGGTCATTTTCCTTGATTTGCTTCAAAGGTGTGGATTTCTTATCATCGCTGACCATGTATTCTCATTTTTCGTGCTTCTTAGGAACTGAGAAGATTAAAGTATTGAATGCAATGTTCAGTTATACGGAAAGATTTAATACGTTCAGGACTACGATCATGAGAAGTCTGTTAGGAACTGAGAGGACCAAAGAAGGTTTACTATAAATCCTTAATTACGATGGACTTCACATTGTCTAGCATTTGACCTATTTATGTTGCACCTTGCAGTATGCAGAATATATTGAAAGCGGTTCTTCGGATGTTCATGCAAAGTACAACCGAATACGAAGATGACAAATCATTTTGCTGCTTTATGGAGCAAGCAGGTAGATATTTGAACATATCATCAACAACACGGGTTATCTATTCTATGGTATATACCCAATTTAAGGTTCGTCCCTTTTTTTTTTTTGCAGTTGCCGCTCATCTCAGTTCACTAAAAGCCCTGCTAGGCCGTTGATCTTCCTGTCCTCCTCTACTCAAGTATCTCTATTATGAATCCAAACATGATGTTGTTTTAAGTATATATTTTCTTACCACATATAGATAGATATGGCTCCTTTGCGAACCATTGGTATCCTGATACCCGACTATATATATTGTAGGGATAAACGTCCTTTGGTATACCTATATGAAAGTTCAAAAGGACAACGATCGGGATAAATGGGAAGTTAAGCACGAGAGCTCAAATCAGCACAAATACTGCAAGTTTTGTGAAGTATTTGATTGCCGGACTCCATGTAGTGTGTGCCCAATTTTCATTTGCTGCAATAAAAATCTGGAATATGCCTATTGTCTGAGGTTTGAACAAAAGAATTCATCATGTTTGAGATCCTAAACGATACAAATTTTCATTGTTTTTAACTTGCTTAATGTGGCTCATTATTTTTCAAGATTAGTTGCAAACAGATTCCGGCTGCAAGTTGATAATTTGGATATCGGTTCTTATTTATGAATAAGTTCTCATGGTATTTTATAATCTTTATAACTATACCCCAAGTACTATGTCCATACCATTTTTTTCATCTTAAGATCATATATCTACTATGGAAACAAAGTTGTCGATTTAGTATTACCACCATATATGGCTAAGAGCTCCCGCAGGCCGCAACAACGCGCAGGGAATCATCTAGTATATTATATATGCAATATAAATTGATTTTAAATAGAAAACGTAAAATTCGAACGTTGAATTCATAAAAATGTAGAAAACAAGGAATATGAAAAAAAAACTTATTGATTTTGAAAAAAAAATCATCAATCTAGAAAAAAAGTTCACAAGATTGGAAAAACAGTTCATCGATTTTGAAAAAAAATCACCGAATGTGAAAGAAGGTCATTGATTTTGGAAATAAGCTAATCGAATTTGAAAAAAAAATCACCAAATTGAAAAAAAAGTTCATTGAATTTGATATAAAGTTCATAGAAATTTAAAACAAATTCATCGAAATTGGAAATGTTCATCGAATTCAAAAAAAGTTCATTGATTTTGTAAAAATTTCATAGAATTTTAAAAAAGTTCATTGCATTTGAAAAAAAAAGTTCATCGAAAAAATGTCATCGGATTTGAAAAAAGTTCATTGATTTTAACAAAAGTTCATAGAATTTGAAAAAAGTTAATTGAATTTGTAAAAAAAGTTCATCAAATTTCAAAAATTTCATCGATATTTTAAAAACTTCACGATGTTATGAATAAATTCATCAATTTTGAATAAATATCACCATTTTGAAAAAAAAAGTTCATTGATTTGGAAAAACTTCACAAATTTGAAATAAGTTCATCGATTTTCAGAACAAGTCCTTCGAATTTAAAAGAAATCATTGATTTAAAAAGAGTTCACGAATTTGCAAACGATCTAGGTTTTGGACGCTCGTTTTTTTAGACAATTTGGACACTCATTGCGTCATATAATGTCGAGCAAACACACACAGGAGGGAGCGGGATCGCATGCACTGGGCCGGCACTCAAAATAGTATGATATTTAAAAATTATTTGCTTTTTTCATAAATATAAAAAATGTTTGGGAATTTTAGTTAATGTTTCAGCCTTCCAAATTTGTTCACAAAATAAAAAATCACGTTTTCAAATTTTCTTCACAAATAAAAAAATGTTCACAATTTGGGAAAAATGTTTGTTATTCTCAAAAAATATTAAAATTGTCAATTCTTTTCCTGTTTTTCAAAAAACAAAATAACATTTCTAAAATATGTTCGTAAATTCAAAAATTGTTTATTTATTACATTTTTTTCTCTTTTCTACAAAAGATGTTGGTGTTTCTGGATAAGTATAATTTTTTGAAAGAAATCACGTCCGAAATTTGAAAATGAGTCGAAACCTATCGCGGCTTATAGTTCACATCAACTCGGATGCTATCTTCGACACGAAGTTGCAGGTATTACAGTGGCTATGGAAGTAGCAAGTTCTTGCAAGGTCCTGGGTTCTATCCCTTGCATGCGCTTATTACGTTTTTTTGGAATTATCACATGTGTTCCTTCGTACTTGCTCTAAGCTGGGCCAGCCCAGTAGGGTCAACCCCCGCCCCCCTCCGGTGCGGCGAGCGTCTGTTGGACCCAACACGAGTCACGTCGGAGGTCCCACCGGCGCCTGCAGCGCTAAATAGGAAAAAGTCCATTTTAAACCTTTAATTTCATGAAATCTGAGTGTGACAGAGTTAGGGCAAAATGTGGATGGCCTGGCTGCCCATGGCTGATATATGCTGCCAAGAGATCAAGGACTTCAAGATTCCAAGTCATAACATACAATGATGATCACCAATGTGCACAGAACAGATGCAACAAGTTGGTTACTGCAAAGGTGATTGCACAGAGGTATGAGCACTTTATACTGGCAAATCCTATGTGGAAAATTGATAGCATGAAAGCAACTGTTTTGCAAGATATGTTTGCTGATGTCTCCACTTCAAAGTGCAAGCATGCAAAAAGAATTGTCATGGACAAATTGTTGTGTGGAATGAACAATGAATACACTAGAGTGTTTGACTACCAACTTGAGCTGCTAAGGAGCAACCCTGGAAGCACAGTTGTTGTTTGCATGGACCCAAGCAACATGAATGAAAGTGTATTCCAGAGCTTCTATGTGTGCTTTAATGCAATGAAGCAAGGATTCAAGGCTGGTTGCAGAAAAGTAATAGGCCTTGATGGTTGTTTCTTCAAAGGTGCAGTGAAGGGTGAGCTCTTGTGTGCCATAGGTAGAGATGCAAATAATCAGATGTATCCACTAGCCTGGGCTGTAGTTGAGAATGAAACTAATATCACATGGAAGTGGTTTCTTGGGCTGCTCATTAAGGACTTGGAAATAAACAATAATGGAGATGGCTGGGTTATTATTTCTGATCAGCAGAAGGGCTTGATAAATGCAGTGAATGATTACCTTCCTGCTGCACAGCATAGGATGTGTGCTAGACACATTTATGCTAATTGGAGGAAGAAACATAGAGATCATGAGTGGCAAAAAAAATTCTGGGCAGTAGCTAAGGCTTCTAACAAGCAAGATTTCAACTATTATAAGGCCAAGCTTGCACAAGTCACTCCTGAAGGGGCTAAAGACATCATGAGGACAGAGCCAGGGCACTGGGCAAGGGCTTTTTCCCAGTTGGTTCAAACTGTGAATCAGTTGACAACAACCTATGTGAGTCATTCAACCATGCTATAGTTGATGCTAGGTTTTATCCTATTATTTCTATGAATGAAAAAATTAGGAAAAAGGTACTTGTGAGAATTCAGGAACAAAGAGAGAAAGGTGCCAACTTTAAAGGAAAAATATGCCCTGCTGTTTTTAAGAAGCTGAAGAAAAGTATTGCAAGAACACAATATCTTGAAGTGCTATGGAATGGAGAAAATGGATTTGAAGTGAAGCAAGTGAATGGAAGAGGAAGGCAGTACACTGTGGACCTGGAAAAATGGACATGCTCTTGTGGGTACTTCCAGCTGGCAGGGCTTCCTTGCCACCATGCAGTTAGTGCCATCTACAAGTGCAACAGAAAAATTGAGGATTTTATTGCTCCTTGCTACTTTGTTGAAGTGTTCAACAAAATCTATGAGCATTGCTTGCAGCCTGTGGAGGGTGAAGAGATGTGGCCAGTGTCACCCAATCCTAGGCCAGTGCCTCCTGAATATGTTAGGTTGCCAGGAAAAGAGAAGAAAAAAGGAAGGCCTAAAAACAATGATAGGAGAAGAGAGGAAACTGAGCAACCTAAGGGGAAGAAAATGAGCAAGCATGGCACAATTATCAAATGCTCCTTGTGTGGTAACCCTGGACACAATAAATCAGGATGTAAGCAGAATCCAGAGAGAGGCAAGAAAAAAAATTCTCATCTTGCTAGAGCTAGCAAGAAAAAGAACCCAACTGAGGTATTTGTTGCTGTCATGTACTTATCTATTGCATATTTATCCTGCTTATTACTCTTGTGTTGGAACTTATTGCATATTTATCCTTAATTTGCAGCAAACATCTGCCTCTGCCTCTGCATCTGCTCCACCAACAACAAGCTCAGTACCAACAGGTCCTTCTACTGGGACCAACAGGTTCAAGCCTCCAAGAAAGAGAACTGTAACTGCTGAAGCTGGATCATCTACTTCCACAAGGACAGGATCTGGAGCTAAGAGGGGAAGAAGGCCTGCATCATCAGTGCCAAGCTTCAGATATTTCACTTGCAGTGGAAACTACTAGTTATAGTTGAAGAAGGGCTGCATCTAGTTCTTTTTTTGGAGTTGCAATGTTTCAAAACATTTCTGATGTAATGTTGCAAACTTATCTTTTGTTCATGGCTCAAACTAGAGGTCATGTATTTGTGTGGGAGTGTGACTTATTTCAAACCTAGCCTATGTGAAATTAAGTTGATCTGAATGATCTTTCATCAGTGGCATTTCCTTCTTATTACTTGCTATCATTGTTTCTAAATGCCATCCTGACAATGCATTGGAATTATCTTATAACTTGCATCATCTATGCATTATCTTACAAACAGCATTTCAGAGAGGTACAAAATGATGGCATAACACAACTTGCACTTCCACTTTCAATGATTCCAAACAGTGCCAAATGCATACAACTTCCAGTTCATTCTAAACCCTAAAGCATTGCTACATTGCATACAAATACAACTGATGAAATAACACTTGCACATCTTATTACAGTAGCATCTTCCCTGCAACTAAACCCACCACAAACACAACAAACAGCATGACAACAGTCTGATATTTGCCCTTCAGTGCATCTATCTCTGAATTTTTATGCTTCAATTGATCTTGCAGAGCCATAGCCATTCCCATTCCTCCTGTTTCAGCTTCAGGGAGAGCCACAACTGCAGTGGGATCTTCAAACACAGCAGCACTTCCTTGACCTCTCAGCCTACACACTTCATCTCGCAAATCACCAATCAAATCACTCCAAAACTTGGGAAGTGGGTCATCATGCCATTCCACGAAGCCACAACCACCTTGCTGTTCAATTGCACCAACAGAAATCAATGAAGGGGGGAACAAATGAACAGAACAAAAAACAGCAACTTGAAGCTCACCATCGCATCAACACAGGCGTAGTATCTCCTGCCTGGATTCTGACGGCTCCAGGAGATCCACCTAGGCGCCTTCCGACGGGGGTTGCACCAGCAGAGCCTCGCTGGCTCGTACGCCATCGGGGCCTCGCGGTACGGCACCGGCGACCTAGATTCCTCCCCTCTCCTTCCGGTGGCTCGACGGAAGCTGGGAGCACTCGAACCACCAGAAGACCACGACATTGCCGTCAACGCAGCCGATGCAGCCGCCCCCTGCGCAATCGCCTCCTCCGCCGCACCCCCTCAAGGAATCGCCGCCGCCGCCGCCTAACCCTAGTTTCTCCCCCAAAATCCCCAATCGATTTGCTGTTCACCCCCGGCGCGATCCAGTTATAAGCTGGCCCACCTAACTAGCAATCCTGGCCACGTCAGCGTTCTAAGGGCTAAAACGACGCTAAGGTTAGATTTGGACCGGGATTAGTTAGTTTGGGGGCCGAACGACAGGGATTTCGACTTCAGGGTTTGATTCGCCGGACGTCTACGAATTAAAGGTTTAAAATGGACTTTTTCCCGCTAAATAGGGTTTGCCAATTTTATAACATACATATAGGAGTGCATCACATAGGAGACCACGCGACTAGGCCGGCCCACTGGGGCGAAGCGAGTAGTGTGTTTGTAGCTGAGACATAAAAATCCCAAAAATGCGATGCGCTTGCTTGAAATCAAACTCGACCTCCAATACTAAATGCGTGATGCTAGCCATTGGAACTGATGCTACTGGTGATTAATGGGAGCGCATAACATTTAAGAAAGCGCTGCCTACTGGTGATTGATGGGAGCGCATAACATTTAAGAAAGCGCTGCAGCGTCAAATCTGAAACATTTTGGTAAAATTCAAAACATGTTCTTGATAATTGTGAACTATTTTAAAATTCTGAATATTTTTTATAAATATGTTTTTTATATCCCAGATTATTTCTGAGAAATGTCAACAATTTTTTGAACTTTGAACATTTTTGGAAAAACTTGAACAATTTTCGAAGCACCGATAATTTTTGAAAATGCAACAGTTTTTGAAAGCATGAACTTTTTTGAAAATGGAAAGTTTATTTTAAATTACAAACGAAATTTGGGAAAAAGCAAACATATTTCGGGCCTGTGAATTTTTTTTGAAAGTGGAAATATTTTTTGAAACTCTGAACAAATTTTGAAAACACAATCATTTTTTTAAATTCGCGAACATTTTTTGAAGTCGTTAAATTTTTTATGAAATTAAAAATAAATTTAAATGGGTGAAATTTTTCAAAAGGAAAAAAGAGAATAAAGGGGAAAAGAAGAAAAATGACAAATAAAAAAAAAATAAAAAACTAAAAGAAATCCATACAAGCACATAAAAAAGTATAAAATAAATCATACAGAAAATACCCAGTTCTGGGAGACAGTTCGACACAATCAGCGGCGAATAGGGAATTTGGGCAATATTTTCGGCTAGCTTTGTTGGCTAGAAATCAGTTTGGTTATCAAACTGTTTGTTTCTTACTTAGTGAGTCTGATTCCGGCCTGAGTCCCTCCACTTTTTCGTGTTTATGCATGAGCCCACCATGCATCATCACAATTCACAAATGAATTGGAGACAGCAGATCTTCTAGAAGGCATCGTCCGCTGAGAGCTGCACCAGGGACGTGAACTCGATGGCTTCTGGCGGCGATGACGCGGCGGCGGCGCAGTGCCCGATCTGCAAGGAGGAGCTGGTGGCCGACGCCGGCGCTGCGGCCAACACAGGCGGAATCATCATGAGATTGCCCGTCTGTTCACACGCTTTCCACGAAAGATGCATCACGGAGTGGCTACGCGGGGCGGAGACGTGCCCATGCTGCCGGCGCAACATGGCGGTGTACAAGGTGACCACGGCCGCGTCCTCGCCGAAGACAGCCGCGGCGGTTGCGCGCCCCATCCGGCGCCGTCCTCGACAACGCCGTATGGCTCCGTTCACGTCCCGGGGGGTCACTTACATCCCCGTAGTACTGAATCGGGTGCGCGATGGACCGTTGTTCCGGCGTGTGGCCTCTGTCTACACCCAATGATGAGATCGGCACGAGCATGTTCGTGCCCTGTCCCTGTACTGCACAGCACGACGGTATGTTTCTCGTAGCCAGCTAGATCTTCCGATGGAGAAGGATGATGTCAGGTTTCGACAATGTAATGTGGCTCAGAATCAAACTAAATTCCTGAAATGTCATATGCCTCTCTACTTTTTTGAACTGAATGAACACATTTGGTTTTTTAAACAGGACAACTGAATGTACAGATGATGGTTGATCTGTTTTGCTAAGAAGTTCCTTTCCTTGGATACTGGATGTGGATTTGCGGTATTTTTCCTTAAATGCCATACTTGGCAATTTTTAACAAAGCCTGTTGACGGACCACAGCCTACATCGTGAAAGAAAATTATAGTGTTTTTTTTTTGAATGAAATTTCCCCCCATCCCATTTTATTAATGAAGCGAAAATGTCTCAGCCAAAAACAGATAAAAAGTTACAATCCCACGGAGACATAGCACCCAACATCAAACTATCTAGTATAAGCAGCCTCACTTTATAACATAACAAGCAACACAGGCATAGGCATAAAACTACCACACTCCAGCCTCTTGGTCTTCTCGATCACACCCACGCAATCCGTAGCAGTTCTCCACGACGCCTGTCGAACAGACGAATGCACCGCAATAGCAGCTCCGCCTGAGTGTCGACGCAGAGAATTTTCCACTGGTTCAGATGAGAGCTTAGTTTTGCAAGGACAAAATTGGCATCTCTCCAGGTACGCCCCTGAAAACAGAAATTGTTTCTTAGTTTCCAAATACTCCACAAGGAGGCAGCCACTGCCATATTAAGTACAACCCTGTTTTTGTTATTCTGCCACAAGGCAGAAACATCTTCAAAGCCAGAAATGCAAGGGTAACTAAAACACTCTAAAATGAAATCCCAAACTTGTTTTGCAACCACGCATTCAAATAGTAAATGATGGACCGTTTCTTTTTCATAGTAGAAAAGGCAGGATACATCTTCCACATGTCTCCTCTTAGCTAAGTTATTCCGGGTAAGAATTTTGTTATGAACACATAACCACAAAAATACATGAATTTTCTGCGGACAAGTTACTTTCCACAGCTTATCTCCCACAGAAGAAACCACACCTCCAAAGTTAATTTGTTTGTAAAAAGATTTAACAGAGAAAACCCCATTTGTCTCCAGCGTCCAAATAGGAACATCACAATCATCTCTCAACCGAGCTGAACTAACCAACTCAGTCAGACGGTTCCAACTGTTAAAACCTTCATCATCAACGCATATCCTAAAAGTCAGTTTCAGAGTGACACCATCCCAGACCTGGGCTACTGAGCACTCACTTTGATTACATATACTAAACAAGTCCCGGAATTGGGTTTTCAAGGAATAATCCCCAACTCAGGTGCAGAAGCTGATATTCTCTCCATTTCCTAATTTCCATTTGTAAAAGGTTTTGGCTGCAGCAAACGCCCCAGTGGCACTCTTCCAAAAGGTAGATCCCACTCCATTCTTAGACCACAGGATATTAGGTTTATTAGTATCATATTTATAGGAAATAATCTTCTTCCACTCACTGTTTTTACCATCAAAATATCTCTTCGCCTAGTTGGCCAGAAGAGCCATGTTAAAATCTCTAATGTTAGGAACACCCAAACCCCCAAACTCTTTCTTTTTAGTAATCATACCCCAACTAGCTAAGTGATACTTATGATGATTATCCATGTCTCCCCAGAAAAAATGAGCCATTTGGGAGTTAATAGCATTAATGGCCCACTCAATGGCGGTGCCAGAACTGCAGTCTTGTGTAGTCATTTTCAAATTGTGTAGTCAAGTATATAAATTTGAAAAAAAAATTCAACATTTTTGCAAGCATATGCTAGTTTCATCAAAAAGCTGGGTAGTCAATTGACTACCCAGCTGATGAGTGGCTTCGCCACTGGGCCCACTTGGGGAAGTTGTGATCATACCCCTATTTTATTTACTTTTTCTATGTAATTTGTTTTCTTACCATTGTATTTCCATCGACAAAGGTCTATTGAACAAATAGAATTTGTAGATAGATGTGTCTCTTTATCCTCACTCCATATTCCATTTTTCTCCCTACACTTCGCTCAAATGATAAGGGTGTTCCTCTTGCATGTATTCTCATACAATAATATATATAAATAAATAAATAAATAAATAAAAATTGTTAAAAATAAGGAGAATTTGGCCATCATGATTAGGTTCGCTCGTTTTTTAACTTTACTTTAGTGGAATTTAACCAGACCTGTTCGTTTTGGCATTTGAGTGTTTTTCATGGTCGATAAAAAACTCTTTTGATGTCTTACTAGTTTAATGTTTTGACAGAAGCGCATGGTGTAATTCCATTGATTTTTGGGATACAAATCGCCAGAATGTATATTCTTCCTCAATATGCTATTGAGAGGAAAAGGATTTAATCCTTTATAAGAACTGAGGGAGTTCTGGACTAGGGGGTGTCCGGATAGCCGAACTATCATCTTCGGCCGGACTCCTAGACTATGAAGATACAAGATTGAAGACTCCGTCCCGTGTCCGGATGGGACTTTCCTTGGCGTGGAAGGCAAGCTTGGCGATACGGATATGTAGATCTCCTACCATTGTAACCGACTCTGCGTAACCCTAGCCCTCTCCGGTGTCTTTATAAACCTAAGGGTTTTAGTCCGTAGGACGAACAACAATCATACCATAGGCTAGCTTCTAGGGTTTAGCCTCCTTGATCTCATGGTAGATCCACTCTTGTACTACCCATATCATCAATATTAATCAAGCAGGAGTAGGGTTTTACCTCCACCGAGAGGGCCCGAACCTTGGTAAAAACATCGTGTCCCTTGTCTCCTGTTACCATCCGCCTAGACGCACAGTTCGGGACCCCCTACCCGAGATCCGCCGGTTTTAACACTGACATTGGTGCTTTCATTGAGAGTTCCTCTGTGATGTCGCCATCAGGAAGGATGCCTCATCCCGTCTTTAAAGACGGCACCATTCCTAAAGGAGCTTTGGCCATCGGCCAAACTATCCGGCTAGGCAGTTTTCTTATGACCGCCTGTTCGGCCGCCGCGCCGACGATGACTTCTCGGGTGATCAAAAGCAATCTTCACGTCAACTCGGAACTCACCGAGCAGCTAGATCCGATGGAGCTCTTCTCCTTAAACGAGCTCTTGGATCGCATCGCCACCCTGGGAGTCGCTATGGACTACAATCATATTGGGCCTAAAACCGATCTGAGAGAGATCAACTCTCCCCAGGCCACCCACCATGTTGCTGTGGTGGAGGAACAGTACGGTGACCCTTCTTCAATATTAAGGACTAGTTATGTCCGGATTCCCGACCCCTCCATGCCGGATTCCCGCGGAGGGATGGACGTCGATCAAGTCCTGAACCTAAAGTCAGGCAGCGGGCTGGATTCATTGGACAATATCCAAAAACCCAAGCTTCCAAGTTCGGAAACTTTTCGGCCCTTGAGTCTTCGATTGGACGGGGTTCCGAATTCAGTTCCACCCGCCCACCCCAACATAAGCGATCTATCCCGAATTTGGCAAGAGCCCGCTGAAACAGTACACCATTACTGGGCCAGATTCCTCCTGGTTATGGACAGGATAAAGGACTGCCGCGAGGAGATGCAATTTCACTTTTCTGCAATAATTGCACGGACAAGGGAATCCTAAACGCCATAAGTCGTCGTGAAATTACACGCTTTGCCGACTTGGCGTCCATAGTATGAAAGTGCTGTGCGATGGAGAGCGCCTGGAAAAACGAAACCAAGTTTTGGGATAATCCGGCCCCGAATACAACCCTAGTCCGAAATAAAAGGGTGCATCATCGCCAGGCACCTGGGTTAAATACCAAAAAGCAAAAAACCCCGAAAGGGTATGGAACCGTACTGGAGGGATGGCTCAATGGACCCTGCAAAATTCATAGTACAGAGGGCGCCACTCCAACTCATAGCCTTCGAGCATGTTGGATACTACGGCAGGTGGCCAAAAGTGGCGAAGAGCTTCTAGCTCCAGAGAACCAGTCCAGCAATACCAGTACGGTATTAACAGTCTTCGACACTTTCGCATCAAATAACATGCGGAAACGAACACTCCGCAGCCTTGCCGAAGTCTACCATGTAGCAACAATAAATCCATGGAGTGACACGGCTATTACCTTTAACGCTAGTGACGAACCTAAATTCCGAACAGCCCGAGCACCAGACGCATTGGTCCTCAGCCCAATAGTGGACGGATTTCGCCTTACTAAGGTACTCATGGACGGCGGCAGCGGATTAAACCTCATTTACGAGGAAACCCTTCGAAAAATGGAAATAGACTGGAGCCGCATTGAGCGAAGCAGCACAACCTTCAGAGGAATAATCCCTAGTCGGGAAGCATGCTGCACAGGAAAAATTACACTGGATGTGCTGTTCGGCTTGCCGGACAATCACAGGTCCGAGGAGGTCACGTTCCAAGTGGCCCCATTCAGCAGCGAATATCACGCTTTATTAGGGCGAGAGGCATTCACAATTTTTCAAGCTATACCCCATTACGGGCATGAAGCTCAAAATGCCCGGGCCCAACGGAATCATCACTCTTGCTAGTGATCCGGACATAGCACTCCGCGCCAAAAACAAGACAGCCGCACTAGCCCTTGAGGCACTATCCGAAGCCCTAGCGGCCGAAGAACTCACTGCGCTGCGCTCCACGGTGAACAGGGACGATGTGATACTCGATAAGAGATCCAAGTCCACCTCTTTTAAGCCAGCGGACGAAATAGTCAAATTCCAAGTCCATCCAACGGACCCTACAAAGACGGCATCCATTGGGGCACAGTTAAACCCTAATGTAGACGCCGCACTACGAGAATTCCTACGGGAAAATTAGGACATTTTTGCCTAGCACCCTTTAGACATGCCAGGAATCCCATGCCGGCTGGCCGAGCACAGCCTAAATATCCTAAAAGGATTCAAGCCAGTCAAACAGGCTCTTCGGCGATTTTCCGAACCCAAGAGACAGGCAATGGGAGAGGAGCTAGCCAAACTATTGGAGGCCGGATTCATCAGAGATATAAAACATCCGGACTGGCTAGCAAACCTGGTAATGGTACCAAAGAAGGACAAATCATGGCGCCTGTGTGTCGACTTCAAGGACCTTAACAAGGCTTGCCCAAAGGATCCCTTCCCTCTTCCCCGCATCGATCAAATTATCGACGCTACCGCAGGGCACGATTCATTGTGCTTCCTTGACGCATACTCCGGCTACCACCACATTAAGATGGCAGAGCCAGACCAAGCCGCAACGGCATTCAACACTCCATACGGACCATTCTGCTGCAACACCATGCCCTTCGGGCTCAAAAACGCCGGCGCAACATATCAGTGCATGATTCAGACATGTCTGGCAAACCAGATCGGCAAAACAGTGGAGGCATACATAGACGATGTGGTCATCAAATCCAAGCATGTCGAAACTCTAGTAGACGACTTAAGACTCACATTCGACAATCTCCGAGCATATGACATTAAGCTCAACCCAGAAAAATGCGTTTTCGGCGTACCAGCCGGAAAGCTCTTGGGCTTCATTGTATCCGGTAGAGGAATTGAAGCAAACCCAGCCAAGATCCGAGCTCTGTCACAATTGGATATCCCAAAAGACCTCAAGCAAATACAAAAATTGACCGGATGCATGGCGGCTCTAAGTCGCTTTATCTCCCGCTTAGGAGAAAAGGCATTACCCCTTTATCGCTTCCTCCGGCGCACCGAACACTTCGAGTGGACGGATGCCGCCACGGCCGGACTCGAAGAAATCAAAGCCATATTGGCAACAATCCGGTCCTGGCCGCGCCCAACTTGGGCGAACCAATGTTATTATACATCGCGGCAACACATCAAGTTGTCAGCGCGGTGCTCGTCGTCGAACGAGAAACAGACGGACACAAGTTTCCTCTTCAAAAACCAGTTTACTACGTGTCCACTGTCCTAACTCCATGCAAGTCCCGGTATCCACATTATCGAAAGATAGCGTACGCGGTGTACATGGCATCCCGGAAGCTGCGACACTACTTCCAAGAGTGTTCGATAACAGTAGCCTCCGAAGTACCTCTTAATGACATTATAAACAACGGGGACGCAACGGACCGGATTGCCAAATGGGCCATCGAGCTCCTCCCATTCGACATAACCTATAAACCACGGTGAGCTATCAAGTCGCAAGTTTTGGCTGACTTCGTCGCCGAATGGACTGAAGCCGAACTCCCTAAAGAGTACGGCGCATACTCCAATTGGATTATGCACTTCGACGGCTCCAAAATGTTGGCCGGCCTGGGGGCCATTCGACAATCTCCGAGCATATGACATTAAGCTCAACCCAGAAAAATGCGTTTTCGGCGTACCAGCCGGAAAGCTCTTGGGCTTCATTGTATCCGGTAGAGGAATTGAAGCAAACCCAGCCAAGATCCGAGCTCTGTCACAATTGGATATCCCAAAAGACCTCAAGCAAATACAAAAATTGACTGGATGCATGGCGGCTCTAAGTCGCTTTATCTCCCGCTTAGGAGAAAAGGCATTACCCCTTTATCGCCTCCTCCAGCGCACCGAACACTTCGAGTGGACGGATGCCGCCACGGCCGGACTCGAAGAAATCAAAGCCATATTGGCAACAATCCGGTCCTGGCCACACCCAACTTGGGCGAACCAATGTTATTATACATCGCGGCAACACATCAAGTTGTCAGCGCGGTGCTCGTCGTCGAACGAGAAATGGACGGACACAAGTTTCCTCTTCAAAAACCAGTTTACTACGTGTCCACTGTCCTAACTCCATGCAAGTCCCGGTATCCACATTATCGAAAGATAGCGTACGCGGTGTACATGGCATCCCGGAAGCTGCGACACTACTTCCAAGAGTGTTCGATAACAGTAGCCTCCGAAGTACCTCTTAATGACATTATAAACAACCGGGAAGAACGGACCGGATTGCCAAATGGGCCATCGAGCTCCTCCCATTCGACATAACCTATAAACCACGATGAGCTATCAAGTCGCAAGTTTTGGCTGACTTCGTCGCCGAATGGACTGAAGCCGAACTCCCTAAAGATGCGGCGCATACTCAATGGATTATGCACTTCGACGGCTCCAAAATGTTGGCGGCACGGGGTCAAGGCGTCGTCTGGCGTCCCCAACCGGAGACACACCCAATCGTACTCGAGATAATGTACACGAGTCCAACAACGCAGCTGAATACGAGGCCCTTCTACATGGCCTCCGGATGGCGGTCTCCATGGGCGTTAAACGCCTAGAGGTGCACGGGGATTCGAACCTCGCGATATCCCAAATAAATGGAGACTTCGACGCCAAGGATCCGAAAATGGCAGCTTACCGTAACGCCGTCCTGAAAATGTCAGCTCGGTCTGAAGGGCTCGAATTTCACCATATAGCCTGGGATAATAATCAAGCGGCGGACTTATTGGCACGCATCGGCGCAAAGCGCGATGCCGTCCCTCCCAACATCTTCCTGGAACGGCTTTTCAAGCCATCCGTACTATGTGAAGGGGAGTTCGAAAACAACAATCCGGACCCTACCGCACCGCCCGACACCGAACATTCTGACACAATCGGTGGTTCTGCCAATAAAATAACACCTTCAGCCCACGAAATAATGGCAGTCATTGCCCCGTGGACCGAGCCATTCCTAGCTTACTTAACTAGGCAGGAACTTCCCGAGGACCAAAACGAGGCCCGCTGCATAGTACGGCGATCTAGAGCCTATAAGGTCCATGAGGGAGAGCTTTAGAAGAAAAGCACAACCGGAGTCCTTCAAAGGTGTATCTCCAAAGAGGAAGGGTAAAATCTTCTGGCTGCAATTCACGCCGGACTCGGTGGGCACCACGCCGCAGCCCGGGCCCTTGTAGCCAAGGCCTTCCTTACAGGATTTTATTGGCCGACGGCCCGGGCTGATGCTCTGGACTTAGTCCAACGATGCGTCGGTTGCGAGCTCTTTGCTAATCAAAGCCACATGCCACCCACCGCCCTCAAAACTATACCCATCACCTGGCCGTTCGCGGTCTGGGGGCTTGACATGGTTGGACCCCTTAAAGGAGGAACCCACAAGCAAAAATACCTATTGGTCATGGTGGATAAATTCACCAAATGGATAGAGGCCAAGCCAGTTAAAACGGCCGAATCCGGACCCGTGATAGACTTCATATCAGGGGTAGTACACCGTTACAGCGTCCCCCATAGCATCATCACTGATAACGGCATGAACTTCACGGTCGACGAGGTTAAACTCTGGTGCAAAAACATGGGCATCAAGCTCGACTACGCTTCAGTCTATCACCCTCAAACTAACGGTCAAGTCGGCGAGCAAATGGTCTAATCATGGCGGCATCAAACCCAGACTAGTGCGGTCCCTTAAGGAATCTAACACGTACTGGGTAGAGGAGCTCGACTCCGTACTCTGGGGGCTGCGGACCACGCCGAATCGCACTACCGGATTCACACCATTTTTTATAGTATACGACGCAGAGGCAGTTTTGCCCTGCGACATAATTCATGACTCACCTCGGCGTGCGCATATACGAAGAAAGAGAAGCCGAGATGGATCGGCAGGACAGTTTGGATGCCTTAGAGGAGGAGCGCGACGTGGCAAAAGCTCGTTCTGCATTCTATCAACAGCAGGCTCGAAGATATCAAAGCAGAGAAGTACGGGCCAAAACATACAATGTTGGCGAACTAGTTCTACGCCTGTCGGACAAGAAAAAGGACAAAATCAAGCCCTAATGGGAAGGTCCCTTCATCATCGACCAAGTCCTGACCGGCGGAGCGTACCGTCTGCAAAACGCATCGGATAACTGACTCGAGCCGAACCCATGGAACGCAGCCCGTCTACAAAGATTCTACGCCTAGCGCCGGACTCTGAGTTCGTCTCCTTCCCCCGTCTACATTTTATACTTTAGCTGTCTTTTATTTCTCTCCTTCTCCCTCCTTTTTCTCAAAGACTTTGGAGGCTCGCCTACGCATTTTTCGCACACACTTGACGTGCTATTCGCACTCATTATACCTGGGGGCTTCTTTAACAGAAGCTTATTTATACGGGCTTTATGCCCAACACATGTGTCACACTTTCGCATGTACCTTTTATTCACCATTATATGCATCGATATGACTTAAGTTTTGGCCAAGCTGGGTTGCCTGGCTCTGTGCTTACCCCTCGTTCCCGATTGTTCGGCTAGGAGGTAAAGGAGCACCTCTGCGATTATTCTTGCCGGGTCGACGGATGTGTACCTCGGTAGGTGAAGCGAAATCTAGCGTTCTTAAGGGAATATTGATCGGTGAATTAAAGATGATTTCTTACCTATTTATTTATCTGCCCCCAGATGCTTTCCTGCTTTTTTTGCAGTCAGGACATGCACTTTAGGGCATGCCTCCCAGGGAAAGGAACCCCTAACGGAACTATTCTCCCTGGAAGATGTTTCTTACTAACCATGTAATATAACATAACTAGTTGGGCACTTGTTTGATAAAGCACTAATGACCCCTACGCCTGGTCTCCACGCATGCCCCAGTTTTTTATATAACCGCGAGGGTATTCGGACACACTCCGGACTGTCGGGTCCCGAGGTTGAAGTGAAAAGGTCCGCTACGACAAACGATCTACAATCCGGCTAGAAGGCATTTTACATGTCATTTTAAATTACATAGTCAAATTGACTGATTGTATTCCTCTTCAATACCATCTAATAGGGTGTCTAGTTTACACTAAGCTCACAGGGATCTCCTTCCCATCGGGCCCCACAGGTCCGACCTCGGCCATGTGGTTTGGGTCAGCCTTCGCATACCGCGTCTTCACCATGGCCCAGGCCTCCCTGGCGCCTTGATGGCAGGCCGATATCTTCCATAGCCGGAAGCGCCGCTGTGCTCCCTGAAGCTTCTCCGCAAGCTCTCCAAGACCTTCGGGTAGGGAGATGGATGGCCACAAGGCCTGGGCGACGCCGCTCATCACCTGCCGAACTTCGTTCATGCGATTCAGCAGCTCTGAAGTAGGTCACCCGTTGAACCGGGCATTTCCTCTGCGGGGCGACACAGTAAGCATACCTCTGAGACATATTTCATGTCGACTTCCTCGCCGAACTCTTCTTTTCAAAAGTTCGCTCAAGCACTTACTGTAAATGCCGCGACGAAGCCGCCGATTCTCCTTAACGGAGTCAGACAGCTGGGCCCGAACATCTTTTAGTTCCTCGCCCAGCTGGGTGTTGGCATCTTGGAGGTTATTTTTCTCTTGCCGCACCCTTGTAAAACCCTTCTCGCCGGCCTTTAGCTGGCGTAGTAGCTGCTGCCTGTCCGGATCTAGTCCGGCGCCATCTGCAATATTATTGTCAGACTTGTACACACGCCGCACTTCACAAACTACTTATCTTTCGAAGTATATATTACTGGAGGGGGTCTCTGTGGCTCCTCCTGTGGCGGCTAGTGCGGCCTCAAGTTGGGCCTTGCAGTCTTAAAGCTCCTGGGATAGTTGGGTATTCTTTTCTGTAAGATCCTGCATAACAAATGATCCTTAAATTAGTTATTCTAACTATTTTAAGTCTCGGGGCTACTGGCATATATAACTGTCAAAATTCCTCAACCGTATGTCTTTCACATACTGCTCCGTGGCTCTGGCTAGACCATCTTGAGCGGCACGAAGGTGCGCATCTCCCGAATTAAAGGCATTCAATGCCTCTGGGGAGAAACATGCGTCACGAAGAACTGTCCGGCAGCGCCTGTGATTCATTGCACTCTCGACCTCAGATCTGGTGGCGGACAACCTGTCAGCATCCTCCGTTGGAGGAGCATCCGACGCGCGCCTTGTGTTTGCCTCCCCCTCCGAACCTGGCGTTGGAGCCTGGCTGGCGGAGGCTCGATTGGCAACCTCTCCGGACACAGTCCGGCGAGCGCTCTTTTTCCTGAAAAGATCACGAGCGTTAGTACACCTTCCAGGAACCTTTCCTTGAAACACGGTGGCGCGCCATACCATTGCGGCGACGTCTCGATCTGCACCGCACTAATTTTCCGCCTGCTAGGCCGAGCTGCCCCTTGTTGGCCAGCCGACGCGGGCTCAGCTTCCCGCCTCAAAGGCACCTCTTGCGGAACACCATTGGTATGCGGTGATCAGAAATAAGCACGGATGTGTCATGGTATCAGGACTTCGGTCACAGTTACCTGGGAAGCTGGAAATATTCTGGGGTAGTCGACCGTAATGGTGACCAAAGCATTGTCGATGCTAAGTTGGTGGAACACCCCATCGATCAGCTCCACCTTTATGTCCGGATCCTCTTCGGAGGCCGGATCGAGGGACCGTTCCGGATCCTCGGGTTGTGGAGCCGGGCTATGTATATCCTCTACGGCTCAGCGCAGTTCCTGCGTCGAAATCACAAAATGAGATACTTAAACCATGGGAATGGTGATCGGATAGGCAAAAGGAAATGACCGCTTACCCAGCTTCGAGGATCGTTCATAGAAAATCCGTTCAGTGGATTAACACGGAGAAAATCCTCCTTTTCCCCTTTGTACAGGCCGGACAAGATCTTTACCAGATCGGCAACCGATCCCGGCCCCTTACGACCATGGCGGGTGGCATCATCCTCCCCGTTGAAATCCCACATGGGGTGGCCCCTATACTGGAGCGGCTGCACCCCCCGCATAATGCATGTGGCCATGACCCCAATCATGGTCAATCCGGAATGAGCCAATAATCTTATTCGGCCCATCAGGTACAGGACGTCCTTGTCATTCTCCCGTTGAGGGCTCCGCGGACGCCAACTTAGACGTTTCTTCAGAGGAGCATTACTAAACTCCGGGAGGCCGATCCGAACTGGATCCGATAGCGGGGCGTCTTCTATATAAAACCATTCCGAAGACCAGTCTTCGGACGCCTTCTTCGGGGTTCTAGATAGATATCCGGTCCTGGCGATGCGCCATAGTTCGGCTCCGCCCACTTGATATATTGACCCCTCATGAGAATAGGGTACGAGGCAGAATAATCTCTTCCACAGCGCAAAATGAGCCTCGACTCCCAAGAACAGCTCGCAAAGGGCCACGAAGCCCGTGATGTGCATAATGGAGGCAGGCGTAAGGTGGTGCAACTGGAGGCCATAGAACTCCAGGAGCCCCTGGAGAAATGGATGTATTGGAAATCCGAGTCCTCTTATTAGATCTGAGATAAAGCATACCCGCTCTCCTTTGGAGGGATTGGGGACGCTCTCCACCAACTTTCCGCCCTTGTAGGTGGCGAGTCCGGCTCGAACTGGAACCATAAAGGCTGGGGGAAGAAATCCCTTGGCTTGGAGCGTCACTAACTCACTGTGCGGGACTGAGCATCTCTCCCAATCTCCAGGCTGAGGGCTGGGAGCGCGAGAGGAGGAGCCACGTCGACTGTCCATGATGGAATGGATTTTTGTCAGAGGCGCTCCGATGAATACTCGCGGAAGGATGATGGTGTGATTCGGATCTAGATCCTCGTCTCGTTTTATAGGCAGCTCATTTGAGCGGCTAGGGGGAAAGCGTAAAAATACCCGGGCTTTTCGCATTCGTTCGACACGTGGAAGATGGCCATTATTGGGCGTGGAAGCCAAGGAGCGCAGCATTTATAAGAAGCCGAACACTATTCGACAAGTACATGGAATTTGGAGAAGAACCCGCCTCGCAATGCCGAAGACAATCTACACGCCGGACTCATCGTCATTGAAGCCTAGTTCGGGGGCTACTGAGGGAGTCCTGGACTAGGGGGTGTCCGGATAGCCGAACTATCATCTTCGACCGGACTCCTAGACTATGAAGATACAAGATTGAACACTCCGTCCCGTGTCCGGATGGGACTTTCCTTGGCATGGAAGGCAAGCTTGGCTATACGGATATGTAGATCTCCTACCATTGTAACCGGCTCTGTGTAACCCTAGCCCTCTCCGGTGTCTATATAAACCGGAGGGTTTTAGTCCATAGGACGAACAACAATCATACCATAGGCTAGCTTCTAGGGTTTAGCCTCCTTGATCTCGTGCTAGATCCACTCTTGTACTACCCATATCATCAATATTAATCAAGCAGGAGTAGGGTTTTACCTCCACCGAGAGGGCCCGAACCTGGGTAAAAACATCGTGTCCCTTGTCTCCTATTCCCATCCGCCTAGACGCACAGTTCGGGACCCCCTACCCGAGATCCGCCGGTTTTGACACCGACAAGAACTAATGTTTTCATCAGAATATAAAAGGAATACTAATAATGCAGGCACATAACAGAATAATTTTCCCTTTGTATGTAAGGTATCTCCCCAACCAGCCAGATATATTCTTAATAATCCTATCAATGATAGGTTGTAAGTCTTCCCTCTTAAGTTTGTCATAGTGTAGGGGCACTCCCAGGTATTTAATGGGGAAATCTTCCAATTTGCAGCAGAAAATTTGTGCTAATTCCTTTGCCACATCCTCCTCCACATTAATTATAAGAAGATCACTCTTATGGAAATTAATTTTCATACCTGGAAGATTCTCAAGGCATGACAAGAGCCATTTAAAATTTGTGGCTTTGTCAACTGAGTTTTCTAGAAACAAGATGGTGTCGTCAGCGTATTGCAAGCTGACAATACCCCCGGGTATAGCCTGAGGCAGAAGCCCCGAAATCAATCCTTGACTAGCAGCTTTATGAAGCATTTTAGAAAAAACGTCAGCAACCAAGTTAAAAAGCAGCAGAGAGTGAGGATCTCCTTGTTTGAGCCCTTTCCCAGCTAAAAAATGAGGGCCCATCATATCATTGATCCGCACACTAAACTTGCCTTGAAGTAAAGTAGTTTTAATCCAAGAAATCCACTTGTTCCCGAAACCTCTCGAATGTAACATATCAAACAAGAATTCCCAGCTAACTCTGTTATATGCCTTCTCATAGTCTAGTTTAAGCACTAGATCCTAAGTGTTAGATCTCTTAACCTCATGAATAACTTCATGCGCCATCACTACGCTCTTTAATATGTACCTCCCTTTGATAAAGGCTGCTTGATTCAAGGAAATGAGCCTGTGACTAATAGGGGAAACCCTGTTTGTCCTAGCTTTCAAAAAAATTAACTCCACAATTACTCAGACTAATTGGTCTAAATTTCTGCATATCTTTAGCATTAGGTTCTTCAGGGATAAGCACAATGAAAGCAAAATTAAGACGATAAAGATCTAGTTTTCCTTCTTCAAAGTCTTTCACCAGAGCCATAAAATAAGTTTTGATAACATCCCAAAAAGTTTGATAGAATAGGAAGGATAACCCATCTGTGCCAGGGGCCCCATGGGCATAGGAACCAAAAAATGTCTTCTTTAATCTCCTCTTCAGTAAAGTTTTTTTTGTAAGAAGTCATTCTCTTCCTGAGTCACTAGCTCTTCCTCCTTCCAGAAGGGAGGACCCAATTTGATATTATGCTTCTCTTCATATCTAAACAAGTCCTTATAAAAGGTAGTGGCTACATCTAACATCTCTTCAGTAGAGTGGACTGGGCCATTCTCACCAACCAGCTCCAAGAGATGGTTCTTCCTATGTCTGTGGTTAGTTAGAGCTTGAAAATAGGCATTGTTCTTATCTCCGTCCTTGATCTTGCGATCCCTCGACCGTTGCCACAAGGCAACCTCCTATTTATGCCAAATACTATTTATTCATTCTTGATCTCTGTCATACGAGTCTTATCTTTTTCCTCTAGTTGATTACGCTCGGAGAAGATATCTAAGATGTCAAATTCTAACGTCAGGTCTCTTTTCCTTCTTTTCATACCAGCCTCAATATTGATGCTCCAGCCTTTCACCTTTTTTTCTGAACATCTTAGTTTTGTTCATCCAAATGTCTAAAGCACACTTTCTAGGAACTACAGATTTCTAGATCTCACAGACTAGATCTTTAAAATCAGGTTGTTCTAACCACCATTTCTCAAATCGAAACGGTTTAGGGGAGGTAACCCTCCTAGCTTTTGTATCCAAAATAAGTGGTGTATGGTCGCTCCCTATCCTGGGCAGAGCCGTTAGAGAAGACATCGGAAAATGGGCGTCCCAGGAAATTGAAACAAACACTCTGTCAATAGTAGAAAAGATAGGATTATTCTGATTATTGCTCCAGGTAAAACTCCTGTTGGCAATGCCAATCTCTAGCAGAGCCCGTTTGTTAATCCAATCATTAAACAGGAAAGAATTTTGAGCATTAATAATACCATTACTCTTATCTTCACTAGATCTAACCAAATTAAAGTCACCTCCCAAAATAACAGGGTAAGTAAGATTTAACATAACATCATGTGGCTCAGCAATGAACTCGATCTTGCATTAATTGTAAGCAGTACCATATACTGCAACAAAATGCCAAAGGAAACCATCATATTTGTTCTTGATAGTAACTACCACACAATACTTCCTATCTACGAAACCAACGATATCAAATAAATCACACCTAAGACCCACAAGGATCCCCCCAGCAGTGTTGTTAGCAGGAAGCACATGCTAGCCATAATTATTATTGCCAACAATTTTACTTAAAGTCCCACTTTCTATCCTCTCTCTTTTGGTCTCAAAGAAACCCACAAAATCAATGTGATTATCATTAAAGAAATCTCCAAGGCACTGCAATTTACCAGGTTGACCAAGACCCCTAATGTTACAAAAAGCACCTATCATTTAATCTTGAAAGGGTGTGACAAGCCACAAGGCTGGCTTTTGGCAATGATAGCAGGGCTATCTAGCTCTAGGACAGCAGTGCCCATGTCCTTATTAACTAAACCAGCCTTGGTATCAATGGGGGAATTATCATTGTTAAAGTCCATGTCTATAGAGTTCGGGAGAACAATCTCCGGATTGCAATCAGCAAATTGAAGACACTTAATTTTCTCCCTAGCAACTAGATCAGTGATGATATCATCACATTCATTACTATTATCTCCCACACATAGGCCAACCATAGAAGTATGAGAAGCAAGCACTTCATTATTCAAGACAGCAAAAGATTTACCTTTGAAAGTAGTAGGAACTTCAAGGTTCTTCTTCGAAAAGTAAGCATTTGATTTGTCCATGATCTTCATGCTTCCATGATCTCTGGTTCTAGGTCTGTTGATCAAAACAGGGCCCCAAGAAGTTTTATCCTCGATATTGAGCTTCTTCTTCTTCTCTGATTCTGCATTGTCCATATATTCAATCAACGACCTTCTAACTGAGCTAATAGCCATAGCAAATCTTCAGGAAGGCATTGCAGTTCAGTTTCCATGTCTTCTTCTTCTCCATCTGTCTCCTCCATGTCAAATTTACTAAGCTGTTCAGAGCAGTATTCCAAATGTACAGACATAGGAATCTTCTCATTATCTTCAGGAAGAAGGTGATATGAGCACGGGGTGCCGAACTCTGGTTCAGACCCAGGTTTCTTGTTATCTCTATGGCCACTTTTATTGATTTCCTCCAGGAAGCTGTCATGGACCTCATCATTTATGTTTACTGGATGAAACTCCTCTGCAGAAACAGAGACCTGCTGCAGTTGTTTGCTAGGACCCGAGTTAGTTTTCTGTGTGGATGTGAAGTTTGCTCTGTCCAATCCATCAAAAGGCTCCTCTCTGTTATCTTCCATTGAATCCTTATCAGTCAGATCCTCATCCAACTTTTCTTTTCCTCCACCTTCATTGTCTTGACCAGGATCCTCATCATTCCCATCTGATTCTTCACCAACTTGCTCAAAACCCTCCATAGTGAAAAATAACAGGTAGAGTTTCTTCTTCATCTCCACCAGTCTCTCAAAGGGAATTTTGCAAGGATCTCTACAAGCTATCTTGATTCTAATTGTTTCATAGAAGCTCTGGAAAATGCCATTCCAATCCACATCCACAAGGATGCCAAAACATCCAGCAACTTGCGCAAAAACCTTCCAAGCATACCATTTTGGTGGAATTCCATCAACAATCACCCAAGCTTCTTTCAATTCTCCTAATTCATCAAGCATCCCTTCCCACTCGCAGATCTTAATTGAAACACCATCAATAGGAAGGTTAAACGTTGGGAACTCAATCAAGTCTTCCTCATTCTTCCATGGAGGATATCTAAGCAAGAATTTCTTCTCCTCCAATTCTCTGATCTGCCAGGGCCACTCCTTGTTTTTGCAGAAAATTCCATTTAACTGAACCATCAACTCAGAAGTAGAAACCTCACCTTTCACTACTCTCAGAACAGCACAGTTTTTGTAATTCAGCCAACTAGATTCGCTTGGCAGAGGAACATCAACATGATAGAACCTCAGGCTAGCAGCAACACTTCCAAAGTAAGTGGCTATAGGTTGTGCACGAGCCTAAGCAGCACAATTGTTCACATTATGATTCCCATTGCATATAAAACATTTCTTAGGTTCGATGCAGTTGCCAACATAGTGCCTAGGCCAGCAACAATTGAAACAAGTCATCTCCTTGTACCTTGGATCCAGGGGTTGCACGGGAGAGGGTTGAGGAGCTTGAGGGATCGGAGCAGGGGCCGGGATAGGGGCCTAGATAACTTCCCCCTCCCACCGGCTTGGCCCCTCCCTGCTGGATGGGGACCACCGGAGGAGGACCCACAGCTCGCCCTTCTTGAGATGGGGCCGACTTCTTCGTGTTTGGAGGGCGATGATTCCGATTACCCTGACCACGGTTCTCCATCTTTCTCACAACCTTAGCAAATGATCAATTCTCTGGAAGAAATCCAGGGGCAGCTAGCTGGAATTTGGTAGGGGTAGGGTGAAATCGACCTGGGCGAGGAACTGGGAAACAATC
This sequence comes from Aegilops speltoides, assembly GCA_021437245.1. Taxonomy (NCBI): domain Eukaryota; kingdom Viridiplantae; phylum Streptophyta; class Magnoliopsida; order Poales; family Poaceae; genus Aegilops; species Aegilops speltoides. The sequence goes on from CM038143.1 coordinate 506,353,514, forward strand.
TTCGACGATGAAAGTTTTGGATCGGAATAGATTTTTTCTCACCCAAAATAGGGTCGGAATGGCGAATTTAGGTTCGGAGGCAGTAGTTTAGGTATATGAGGATGGTGGTGGCCGCGAGGGGAGGGAATAACCCAAAGCTGCCCATAGAAATCCGCCACCTCATCCTCATTGTTGTAATCCAACCCTAAATGAGGCTTTTTAGAAGGCGTTTTCGTGTGCACCACACGACCAGAAATCAACGGCGCAGGGACGACCGCAGTTTCATTCCATGGATCGTTCAAACTAGCTTCCCTCTCCCTCGCACAAACAAGCATATCATTGTTTTCTGAGCTCGCCGGAGCCGGCGACTTGCCCACCGGACAACTAGGATTTGATGCAGATCCGATCAGACCGGGCCCCTCCCCATAAGGGGCATCCACAATTTTCTCCTCACAAACTACATCTACAGCCATAAGGCTTTTCTTTGCTGGTACCTGAATTCGCCCAGCACAAATTGGAATCATACATCGGGCTTGAATTACCTTCGAATGACGACGATGCACCCGCCCACGATCTCCCGGCCATGGCGGTGGTTCAAGGTTGCTGTCCATCAGCCCGAACCCCACCCTGCGCGCCCTCGATCTGAATCGTTCCGCACGTTCGCCGGGAGCCTTGACCTTCATGGAATTCACGGGGGGCTGTCCCCCGGCGCTAGGAACTCGCGCGGGATCCTGGCTAGCCCAACCATCGACGGCGGCCGGATGTTCAAGTGGGACGGGCTCCACGACTTGAAGAACGCCCACTTGGCTGCCTTCTTCGGATCTGGCGATTCTGCTTCCTGAATCGCCCAGAACAGCACCTTGTAGTCCATCCCTCCCTCGTCGTCGGTGGAGAGCGCGCGCTCGGAGAAGGTCGAGGTGTGGATGACTCGAATCAGTAGCTCTCCCCACTCGGAGCGGTCGGGGAATCTATACACCACCACTCGCAACATCTCCGCACGCGCCTCCGGTGAGGATGTTTCGACCAGCGGGCGCTGCGCTGCCGGAACCGGTGACAGCGGGGCTGGCGCAGGCGACGCCACCGCCAACACTGGGCACGCCCTCCTCCCCCGTGGTCTGCGGCGCGATCCCTCGGCCATCAAGCTCCTCGACTGGGTTGGATCGGATCTGGGAGAGGCGGGCGGTCTCGGAGCGGTGGGTGGAGTTGGGGAGAGGGAGGGGAGAGCGGGGGCATGGCCTATGAGGAGATGGCTCGCCATTAATGCGGTGGAGGTCGCCATTAATGGTGGTAGGTGGATCTTTTGCCGCGTTGCCTCGCTCGCTCGCTCGCTCCATGCCCAGCCCCAGAAAATTGTAGTGTAGAAAAGGAAACAAAATAATTCCCAAAAGATGGTACTAAAGACAATTATTCCGCCTCCCTTCCTTCTTTTCTTTGATTTTTATTCGGGGTGTAATCTATCCGTTTGTTTATTTTCTACTTAAATAATTAGTTTGGTCCAAGAGTGTATGTACGTAGAATGCATGGACGATCAGCTTACTCACGGACGAGTATCAGCAGTCGGTCTTCACCACGACAGAGGCACTCGGTTTATTCTTCCAGCCATAGATCCTCAAGAACCTATAATGGGTGTTGTTGTTCTTTTTGCAAAGAATCATGTATATTGCACACATAGCTCATAATTATGAAAACAATAATAAACCATGCTAAGAGAAAGAGCAAAACAATGAATGCTCATTCTAAAATGATCAGGTTGGAGGACTATTATAGAATAACATGAAAATCATTGCATGCCATTTCAAAAGACTTCCTTAGTCTCCGTACGAGAGCAAAACTGGGAGGCCTTACATATTTGGTATACAGGAGAAGAAATTTACTCGTGAAAGATAATGAAAATTATCAGTCCCGCACTTTAGTGTACCAACTACTATGAGGACATATACTACATGGATGAGGGTAGAATACCCCTTATGGTCCATCAAATTTGTACTTTGCTATAGGGAAAATGATGATTCACTAACGAACAGGAATAAACATCATTGCCGCTTGCCGACAATTTGGCTCTTTGGTCAAAGTGTTTGTCTCAACCACCGACGATCAAAAAGTCCACTCTTAAGTAAAAGGTGGTTGTTAGATTTAAGTACTTCGTTCTGCATTGTACGCCCTATATAGCTAATCTGGAAGGTTCATACCATAGTAACCATTTCAACATCCACATATGCTTGCAAAAGAAGAAGTTCTCCTGGTATTTGTTTTTTGCTCTTCAGGGCATGTATTGCATAGAATTCCATGAGTATATCCCCTACACCATTTTATTTTGCTACTAAATCACCACGCTGCAAGCCTACAGCCCCCACACTTTCCGGTCGTGACGACCAGGCTGGATGGCACGGATCTCGGTGGACACCAATTTCGATCGTTGGAGACGAGAGATGGGAGGTGCATGCCCGGGGCCACTCCTATTTGGCGCGCACGTTCGAGGACCTTCCCTGAACCGGTTTCTTCAATTTCGGTTTTTCTTTTTTTTTGTTTTTTCTTCCCTTTTTGTCTCATTTTCCTTGTTCTTGTCCCTTTTCTTTCTTTTTCTTTTTTTGTCTATTTTCCTTGTTCCCATATTTTTTTTCATTTTTCATATTATTATTATTTTTCTTTTGTTAATTCGCGAACATATTTAAAATTCGTGATTTTTTGTTTGAAATAGTGAACATTTTTCAAATACATAAAACACTTTGTTGTATCGCGATCATTTTCTAAATTTGTGAACTTTTTTACAAATTTACGAACATTTTTTTAACATTTGCGAACAACTATTTTTAATGGCGAACATTTTTCTGAAATTTAGGATTTTTTTTTGAAATTCAGGAACTTCTTTTATGAACATTCTATTAAGTTCATGAATTATTTTTTGAATCAAGGCACATTTTTTAATTTTGTGAACAGTTTCTAAAATTTGGGAACAATTTTTGAAATTTCCCCCAAAAAATTGAATATTGGGGACATTTTATAGAAATTCATGAAAGTTTTTAGGAATTCATGGACATGTTTTGAACTTTTGAATATTTCTCAAAATAGACGAACATTTTTGAATCTGTGGGAATTATCATTTGTTAGCATACCAACGTTTTTGAAGATGACGGACATTTCAGGATTCCCCTAACATTTTTCAAAATCATGAAGAATTTTTTGAATTCACGAACATTTTATGAATTTTAAACCTTTTTTCAAAATTTATAATTTTTCTGAAATTTGATTTTTCTTTGAAATGTAAATTATTCTGAAAAAGAATAACGCAAAAAAATCAAAATGAAAAAAAGCTGGGCATCCCGCCAATACATGGGCCGACCCAAAAGGGCAAGGGGAGCTGGGGTGTGCGCTCGCTGTCTTTGCAGCGCGTGTGCGCCAAGTAGGAGGTCTCCATGCCTGGTTGGTTCACTGAAGTCGGAAACGTGATGTTGTACATGGAGTGGGCCGCAATTTTAGTCCGTGACACCGAGGGAGCCTACTGGGCTGGGATTAGTAAAAACCTGAACGCACCCTCACCGATGATGTCGAGTTTTGGATTTCGCCCAAAATAATTAATTTCAGCCAAAATTCATCCATCTCGTTTGGGCCCGATATTAGTACAAACCGGTCCAAGAATTTTGGCCATTTTTGAATTTTCAGGTCTGGCCCTCGTCCAAAATAGCCCACAAACATCGCAGTGGTATATAAACTGCAACAAACCTTTTGTAACCCTAACTTTACCCCCCCCCCCCCAATCTCCACCTCTAGTGCGGCGGCCTTGGCAACCCAAGACCAGCAGAGGGAAGCAGCGTCGATCCGCCTCCGCCCACCGTCCTCCTCCAGTGCTCCAGGTGCGTCAAGCCTCCTTTCCTCCGACGCTCCACCTCCTCAAGCACTCCTCCCCATTCTCCTCTTTCCCATGGAGGGCGAAGGTTGCGACTGTCACCGCTCCGTGTACGGGGCAACCCTGTCGTGCAGCATGCCCACATGAGGTTGAGGCTAATAATATTTTGGGGCAAGTCTATCTCACGCCTACTTTCCCACGGTCGATTTCCGCCAGGAGCATCTTTCCTTCTTTGGCATCTGTTCTTTATTCGTTTTCTAATCCGCACAAAAATTCATATGTGACTGGTTCACCTTTCCTTCGTAGCATCTGTCCCTGGCTTAACATAGATGGAATGTTTAGAGAAAGACAACGGGTCCCACGGTTGAATTTAGGAGAGAGGGATTTATTAGAGGAAAGGCACCGAGCCCCACAGTTGAGTTCAACGTGGGGGATACTTATTAGAAGAAAGGCACCGAGCATGCAACCATCCAACACTTTCCGCCTGGGCATCGAGTGCTGCAGCGCTTGCACGAAGGAGTAAATCCGATTTTTTTTTCTGCATAAATTGTATAAATTTTACACGTATATTTGCTGAAGATTCTACATACACTTTTGCTCTGGTTTATTTCAAAATTGTGGGAAATTTCGGTCAGTTTTCATTCTTGGTTACTCATTTTTGTATGAAATGTACTGAAAACAAATATTGCCCATTTCCTGCAGGCCCCGATGGCACCGGCGCATGCTCCTGGTAATGAGGTGACCGTGGCACAGTGCCCAATCTGCATGGAGGAGCTAGTGGCCAACAACAACTGCGGATCCGTGAGGAGATTGCCCGGTTGCTTCCACTCCTTCCATGAAAGCTGCATCACACAATGGTTCTGCAGGGCGTCCACGTGTCCGTGCTGCCGGCGCGACATGGCAGCATACAGTAACCGCGCGTATCCGCTGGCCACGGCATCGTTCTACTCGGAGACGGTCATGATGGTTGCGGTGCCCATTCCGCGCCGTCGTCGACAACGCCATATGGCTCCATTCACGTCCCAGGGGCCACTTAACTGACCGTTGTTCCGACGTGTGGCCTCTGTCGACACCTAATTATGTGATCGGCACGAGCATGCCATACTTGGCAATAGATCGACACCTATTGATGTGGCCCTATTGTTGTTGAACTAAATGAAGACACTCATTTAGTTGTTTAAACCGGATGACTTAATTCACAGATGGTGATGGTTGATATATTTTGATAGTTCCTTGGATACTGAATGTGATTTGCGGTATTTTTCTTTAAAAGCCATACATGGCAATTTTTAAGAGAGCCAGTTGACAGACCACAACCTGCATCATGAACGAAATTTGCCCATACACCTGAGGACTACAAAAATAGAAAGATTGATAAGGGAAGATGATCCTATTACTGAGAGAAAAATACACCTATATGTGCTTGGGCACCAGTGAGCGGATATTTGATCAGTTTAAGAAAGAATTGACAGAAGTACAATAACTACCTGTGTGGTTTATATATGGGTTTTCTGTGACATGCGATACCTTGATATACTAGTTTCCAGGAACCTTGCGCACAATCCTTTCAACAAAGTTCTTAACAGGTAGAGTCCCCATGGTTTCAATGAGTTGATGCAGTCATAAACTCGTAATGTATGATGCCACTTCGCTGAACTGATTTTCTGTTTTCTAACTAACCACTTATCTATTGGATTGATTTATTATGTGTAACTTGTAGCATGTCCTAGAAAATGTTTCATTGACAGAAAGGACATTTGGTGTTTCATTCATAGAAAGTACATGTTTGACATATCTAACCATATGACTGCAAAGAGCTGAAGATGTTGGATGTGAATATACAAAGAGTAAGAGGGTATCATGACATAGGTCAAGTAAGAAGCTTCACCTTCATTTCTGGAGCACTAGGCTCAGACACAAGACGACTACTTGCAAAGAAATCCCATTGCATTTACTTAGCTATCTCCAAAGCCTTCAAGTTTACCCTGAAGGTATGCATCCATTTTAGCATTCATGGATCATTTAGTGCACCGAACGCATGTGCAAACATTACCTGCGGATTTGTAGTATTTCCTTTTCTTTAAATTTCTGACCTGGCAATTTTTAAGAGAGCCAGTTGGTGGACCGCAGCCTGCATCACGAACGAAATTTCTAGTGTAAAAAAGGAAACAGACTAATTCCCAAACAATGGTACTAACAGAAAATTATGTGGCATTCATCAAATATGACATTGTTAACTCTCTCAGCATGATGTTCCAGTGGGGATGGGAGTGGCAGGCTAAGCCTTGTCTCAGAGATAGCTTTTTAGTCAAATTTCCTTCCGTGAGTAAAATCGATGAAATGAAGGCGTACAATTTCGTTGGTCTGATTGGAACAACAGCTGATATCAAAGTAGATAGATGGACCAACTCTTCAACTGCAGCTTTCAAACTATATGTTTGCTAGGTTAGAATAACAGGGGTTCCCGAGACACTGGAGCACTATCAAGGTTTTTGTGAAGCTGGTTCTCTCATTGGTTCAGTTTTGGAACTGGACATGGAGCTGTATAGGCAATGTCGAGTTCTCAGGGCTAAGATTGGAGTTATGGATCCTAGGAAAATACCCTCTAGCGCTCCCCTGAATGGAAGTGGTTTTATCTTCAACATATACTTTGAGCTGGAAGACATAGTGGAGGAGGGTGGTCCTATGGAGGGTGGTATCCTGGTTAGCTATCCTAGTGGTCCTGGTTCATCTTATAACACTACAGAGAAAAGACCGAGAGAGCAAAGTAACAGTGAGGAGGTGGGATGTAGCAAGTCTCCCAAACATGGTACTCGGGCTGGAAAGTCGGATAAGGGAAACAATTTAGTTTCATGAGAGGTTGTGATTCCGAGTCAATATGAACTTGATAAGAACATGGTTGCTGAAAGTTAGGTGAGGCAAAAATTACTTGACAAAAATAAGGATGCTGAAAGAGTTCTCTCTGGTGCGGAACAGGTTAATGCTGAGTTTGCTAATAGCGTTGCTATGTTGGAGGATTTCACAGAAGTGCCTGACAGCCAAAAGGAAGAAGAATTTGATTGCACTCAAGACCCAGATGACTTTGCTAGGAGGCTTGGGATTAGCACTCAAAAAGTTAAAGAAATCAATGCCAATGTTGAGAATGAGTTGATTGCAGAGGAAAATGAGAATCTGCTATTAGCACAAGATAAGGAAAATAGGAGCCCTTCTCTCATTAGCTCCACTCAGGCCTCGACCGCTCCCAGGACAGAGGTGAATCAGAAGCAAGCTCCCTTCTCTGACAAAGCTGACGTATGTTTACAATACCCCTTGCAAGACCTGTGTGGTGCCGATGCAGTCAAAAGACAGAAAATGAGGGAGGCTGAAGCCAGAGTTCAGAAAGCAAAAGACAAGGCGGCGCTTGATGAAGCTGCTAGGAGAAGGAGTGATAGGCATAAGAATAAAGATGAGGGGCAGACTATGGACAAGGCTACTGAGATGGCAAAGAAGAAAAATCTGGAAATGGCACCAGGTACTGATACTCCTACTGTTTTGAATACAATGCCTAGTTTCATTTCTCATATCACGCGATGTATTGGTGTTAGTCTAGGTAAAACTCCTGAGGAAATAGATTGTACTGTTTCTATGATCAGGAGTTTAGAGAAAAGCAGAAGTGACTTATTCTTTGCTAATAAGAGAAAAGAAAAAGCTAGGAATGTGGATTTAGAATCAAAACTAGAGAGTTTGATCCAGAGGATATTAGAAATTTATTATCCGACTCAAATTCTGATGCTGAGGAGGATGAGGAGCTTAGAGATGAATTAATGTTGTTATCTTCGCTGTATAAATCAAGAAATAGAAAGACTGGCACTGGGGGATTTAGTGTTAAGCCTAAGGTTCGATGTGACGCAACAAATGTTACACAAAATTGATCGTTTTTTATGGTGGGCCTATTTTGGAATGCAAGAGGGCTGGGTGAACCTGAAAAGAGAAGATTTCTGAGGGAATCTATCTAGGAGCATACTTTAGAGTTTATATGTGTGCAAGAAACAAAAAAGAGGGACTTTGATGACTCTTGGTTAGCTGGAGTAAGTGGTAGATTTACTTATATTTGGTTATGGCAACCCTCTGAAGGTGCTTCTAGAGGGTTGCTTATGGGGGTTCGGGAAGATCTGTTTGAGGTAGACGTCCGTATTGCAGGTACATACATGACCAGAATGGTTATTATGGATAAAAGATCAGGATTCAAGTGGAATCTGATCAATGTCTATGGAGCTACTCATGTGAGGAATAAGGAGTTCCTAGAGGAGCTAGTTCAAGCTCTGGGGTACAATAAATTGCCCTGTCTTTTTGGGGCGACTTTAACTTAATTAGGAGAATTTAACGAGAGAAACAAAATTAAAAAGCTTCCTAAATGGTCTTTTTATTTTAATTCTATTATTGAGCATTGGGGCTTAAAAGAATTAGATTTGTCGGGGAGGAGCTATACTTGGTCGAATAATCAGAAGGATCCACTTTTTGCTAAGTTGGACAGAAATTTAGTTAGCTCTCTTTGGGAGCAGCAATTTCCTTTAGTTACTTTCAGAACCTTGGTGAGAGGGGTTTCTGACCATGCAGCGCTTCTATTATATACAGGGATTAAGTCTACTATTAATCGCAAGCCTTTTAAATTTGAGCTATGCTGGTTGTCTAGAGCAGAGCTCCCTGTTATTGTTAATAAAGTCTGGAGTTCCACTGTATGTAGAGGTAGTAGTCTTGATTGGTGGCAGGATTTCATGCGAAATTTAAGAAGAACCCTCAAAGGGTGGAACCTTAATGTAGAGGGTAGATATAGGAGAGAGAGATGAGGTTGCCAAAAAGCTTGACTTTTTGGATAAGAAAAGTGAGCTCTCTGGAGTTTCAGAAGCTGACTACGTTTTGAGAAATCAGTTGCAGAATGATTTGAATAAGATCCTTAGGGAAGAGGAGATTAAGCGGTACCAGAGGTCTAAGGAAAAAGACATTAAGGAGGGTGATGGTAGCACGAAATACGTCATGATTAAAGCTAGCGGTAGGAAGCGTAGGAGTAAAATTTTTAGATTCATCCAGGATGAGGGGATCATCCAAGGGGTTGAGCAGCTCCTTAAATATGCGAATGATTTTTATAAAAAGCTCTTTGGGCCTGTTGAATTACTTCCCGTCTCCTTAAACATTCCTCTAACTGATAAGCTTTCCGATGAGGACAAAAGTAAGTTGGCTGGTAAATTTACTTTGGATGAGATAAAAATGGCAGTTTTTTCTATGAGGCATAATAGAGCAGCCGACCCTGATGGCATGCCTATTGAATTCTTCCAAACCTTTTGGCACCTCATTTGCAATGATTTGCTGAGTATCTTTCAAGATTTCTATGATGAGATGATTGATATTTCTAGGCTAAACTATGGGGTAGTTACTTTGTTAGCTAAGGGTCAAGGGGCGGATAGGATTCAAATGTATAGACCTATATGCATGCTCAATGTCCCGTTTAAAATCTTTACCAAAGTCTTACACAACAGAGCTATGGCTACTGCTCACAAGACAATTTCTAAGGTACAATCTGCGTTTATCAAAGGGTGTTATAGTTTAGATAATGTCACTGTTCTCCATGAGACGCTTCACTCACTTCATAAGTCTAAATGCGCTGCTGTTATTTTTAAGGTTGATTTCAAGAAAGCTTAAGATAAAATTAATTGGGACTTTATGCTTAGTACACTGAAAATGAAAGGGTTTCCTGATAATTTTATTCGTTGGACTAAAGCGGTCATTCATAATGGCAAAGTAGCTATTACTTTAAATCACTTGATTGGCCCCTATTTTGTTACTAGAAAAGGATTGAGGCACGGGGACCCGTTCTCCCCCCTGTTGTTTAACATTGCTGCTGATGTTCTTGCTGCCCTGGTTCAAAGGGCACAAGAACAAGGGTTTATTAAAGGAGTTCTGCCTAGATTGTACGAGGGTGGTCTTACTGTCTTACAATATGCTGATGATACGATTTTCTGCTTTGAAGATGACTTAAAAGGGGCTAGAAACCTTAAAGTCATTCTATGTGTGTTTGAGCACTTGACGAGTTTGAAAATCAATTTCTCAAAAAGTGAAATCCATTGCTTTGGTGCCGCTTTGCTGAAACAAGAAGAATATGCTCAGATTTTCACTTGTGCGATGGGGGACTTCCCCTTTACTTATTTAGGTCTTCCTTTACATTTTAAAAAGTTGCGTAATGTGCATTGGAAACCAGGTGAAGAGAAAATTGAGAAGAAGGCAGCAACCTGGCAAGGGGGTTTGCTTTCAATGGGTGATAGAATTACCCTCGCTAAGACTTGTATGAGTAATGTTCCTAGCCATTTGCTTTCTTTTTTTAAACTACCTAAAGGTGTAGGCAAGAGAATGGACTTTGTCCATGCTCATATGGTTTGGCAAGAGAGGGATGGAGTGAGAAAGTATCACTTAGTCAAGTGGGTGGACATTTGCCAATGTAGAGACCAGGGGGGGTATGGGGATTACTAATTTGGAGATTAAAAACATCAGCCTCTTATGTAAGTGGTTATTTAGATTAGAGAATGAGGAAGGGGATTGGCAGGATATGATTAGAGCCAAATATTTGAGTAGGAAAACTTTGGTTCAATGTGAAGCATCTCCGGGCAATTCCCATTTTTGGAATGGATTGCTGAGTATAAAGGATGTCTTCTATTCTTGCTATCAAAGGGTGGTGGGTGATGGTTGTAAGACGAGGTTTTGGGAGGACACATGGCTTGGGAGAAAGCCACTTTGTCAACTTTTCCCCTGCTTGTATAATTTAACTTTCTGTCAACATGTTACTATTGCTAAAGTCTTTAACCAGGATTTTGATTGTATTAGATTTAGGAGATGTCTTTATGGAGAAACTCTTACAATGTGGAATGAATTACTTGATATGTGTAGTCAGGTTACTCTGTCGGAGGAGCCTAACAAAGTTAAATGGCTTTTAACTAAATCTGGATCCTTCTCGGTTAAGTCGCTTTACCATTACCTTATAGCTAGAGTTGTTGCTTTTCCTTTTAAACTTCTTTGGAGGTTGAGAATACCTCAAAAAGTAAAAGCGTTTATATGGTCACTGATCAAAGGGAGGATCCTAACCAAGGATAACTTATCTAGACGAGGGTGGAAAGGACAAAATTTCTGAGAGTTTTGCGGTGTCTCTGAGAGCATTGATCATCTATTCTTTTCATGCTCTTTTGCTAGGTTTTTATGGAATGTGATATGTGGTACACTAGGTAACCCGAAATTACCTTTATCTTTCTTCGATCTTTGTCAAAACTGGATACCATCCTATTCTGGGAAGGATAGGGCTGTTGTTTCTATTGGTGCTACTGCTTTGATATGGACAATTTGGAAAAACAAGGAACAAATCCTGTTTTCAACGTGTTTTCCTTTCAAATCCTATCAATGTAATATTTACCTTCTGTTCTTTGTTGGATTCATGGATGATTCTACAGAGAAAAGGAGTGCAAAAAAATCTTAGGGAGGTTTCCAAGAGGCTATCTCAGGTAGCAAATGAAGTCTACAAAAGAGCGTATGGGTGGAATCCTTCTGCTCAAAGACTGAGTTTTGGATCTACCTGAAATTGGGTGGATCTGTAGTATGTTCTCGTTTTAGACTTGCTTATTGTTTTGGCTGAAGTGCAATTTGTAAAAAGATGTTTAAAAGTCTGCTCTCTCTCCGATAGTGGGTGATTTGACATCCTATAGATATGGTTGTATGTCTAGGATGTAGGTTGCTTATCAGTTGATGAGGTGATGCATCAAGTCTGATGAAAAAAAGTGGTGTGGTGGTGTGTTTTGCTGTATCCAGACTCCTATTTTCTTTATGAAAATGGGGGCCATGTGGCCCCTTTTATCGAAAAAAATCAAATATGACATCAAACAAGGGTTTGCAGTTATTCTACAAAATTACATAGAACTAAGAACTAATGGAGGTGGAGCAATTGATCACGAGCACACAGGCGCTCGGAATCTGTCCCGCTCGATACCTCGCGGAGATTCGGTTCAGCCGACACATGTGACCGCTTCAGGGCCCACTAGATGATGCGGAATGAATAAAGAAATCGAGTAATGCTCCTGGACGGCGGGTCAGAACATCAGCGCCGTGCCAATTTGGCGTCAGAGCCATAGCTCAAGTCGTCAGCCTATTCCCTATCCGTGGATGAGTGTCCGGTAACGATGTCAATGGGAGGGAGTAAATGAAGATATGAGTAGGTGGATCCACTGGCTTCCTGCTACATCTCGCCCCTGTTGATCACGGTCTATTGGTGCGGCTCGGCGGCGGCAGAATTATCTCTTTTAGGGTTCGTGAGGCTCTGCAGCGAGCTCATGGAGTTCTTGATGCACCCGTTCAACAGGTGCGAAATATGTCCATGTATGCTGTTTGTAGCCGGCGATTAGGCTTACGTGTGCTGGAGATCTAAAATCTTGAGCGCTCGCCTTGTGTGTATGCAGTCCGCCGCTGCATCACCCTGTTTCGTCGCCGGACGGTGGCGAGGTAGCGGCGGCGACTGCTTCAAGTGGCGGGGCGCAGATCTGGATGTCATCGGCGGCAGGACAAGCAGGGAGTGGAGATAAGCCAGAGGCTTCGGAAAACTCCATGGAGCAGATTGATCCAAAGACGTCTGGCTGGACACAAAGGTATGAACTCTAGACACGGAAATAATTAGGAACAACTGAAAAACTACTTCAATTCAGACTGAATCTCTGGGGTATGTTCTACGATGAGCACAGTAGTAGAAATTGCTAAATTGTGCAAATGGATATCTCTGGTTGCCATGATTTTATTGTGTGCAAGTACGGGGGGTAGTGTGTTACCGAAATTCAAAAGATTATAACAAGTAAAACTAGAATGCATACAGGACACCTGAATATTCCTGTGGTATATAAGATTAGCTGTAGCTGCTGATGCTTACATCGGACATGGAATTATTGTTGAAGGAAACTCTAAATTTTGTGACTTTGCGCTGCTGCACCGGGTCGTGCGCCATGTTCAGGTAGGATGACAGCATTGGAGAAATCAGTTCGCGTGTTTGCTGAGGCCCCTGGGGAGAATGTCATTGTACCAAAACTAGGGGTCAGTTTTGATACACTAGGCGAAACCTATGATTTTTACAATCTGTACTCATGGGAGAGGGGATTCAAAATTCGATATAGAAAGAGCAGGACGAATGTCAATCAGACGAAAATGCATGCAAGAGATAGTTTGTGGTTGCACGGTATGCTTTCCTATGTTGATAGATTTTACATTATGCATCTCTATTTTTTGTGTTTGTCTGCACTTGTTAGCTGAATGTAAGTGGTCTGAAAATGTTGCAGGGAAAACCAATAGTAGAGAATACTCATTCATGGCCGTGTGAATGTCCTTCCCTTTTATACAATTGTTGCGGTCAAAAGACAATGGGCGGTACATAGCGGAGCACCGAGAGCAGCACAATCATGCTTTGTCAAGTACGTATGGCCAGACATTGCACTGGCCATCGCATAAACATATCGACGTCTACAGCAAGGACCTGGTGAAGCAAGTGCGAGAAAACAATGTGAATCTAGCAAAAGTGTACGACATTATAGGTAGTTTCTTTGGGAAGATGGAGAATATACCATTCACAAAAAGAGCTTTACGCACTTGTGTGGCAAAATCAGTCGTGACTGGGCAAAGGACGACGCCAGGAAGACAATGGTGGTGTTTCAGGAAATTGGTGCTTAGGACCAATAGTTTACGTACAGAGCACAAGTTGACAGCGAGGGCAGGATAAGTAGTCCTATGTGGGCGAATGGAAACAGCCGACTTCAATACACTTTTTTCAGGGGATGTTGTCACCTTCGATACAACTTCCGAAATTAATCTGTACGATAATGCCATTTGGGCTCTTTGTCGGGGTGAACAACCACTTCCAGAGCATTATTGTAATGCCCCGGATCCATTGCGCCAGGTGTCTTCCAGCTATTCGTCGTTGTTGCTATGTCATTTGCTTGCGTGTTGCATTTTGCCATGTCATCATCTGCATGTTTTTCAAAACTTGCATCCGTTTGGGTTCCGGCGGTTCTCTCCGTTGTCCATTCTGAGCACAGCCACACGCGCACGCGGCCGTCGCCCCTCTCAGACCTTGTTTCGTGAGCGGAAGAAAAATGTTCTCGGAATGGGCCGAGATTTGCCGAGTGGCCTTGATATATCACCGGTAGACCGCCCGTCAAATTTCGTTCCATTTGGAGGTCGTTTGATGCCCCAACGGTTAACCGTGTAACCCCGAAAGCCCCTTCCTTTTACTTATCAACACCCCTCCAAACAGCCCACCTAGCCCATCTAACCCCCCTCCATGCTCTCCACCATTCGATCACGATCGTGTGGGCAAAAACCGCACCCCATTTGGACACTCCTAGCTCCCTCTACTTATATAAACACCCCTCCCCCGAAATTTCGGATCAAATCCACCCTAACCCTAGATCAATTCCCCTCCGCGCCGCCGGATGTTTCATCCCCGCCTCCGGACACGTCCGCCCCCTCTGCCTCGACGAATCGCCGGCCGCCACGTCGCCCTCCGTCGCCCGCAGCCCCCTGCGCCGCCGCCGCCCGCCCACGGCAGCCCGCCCGACCGCGACCGGGCCGGCGCTTCGCCTCGCCCGCACCCGCCGCCCGTCCGCGCCGCTGCTGCTGAGACCCCACCGCCCGCGCCCTCCGGCGTCTCCCGCCTCCACCGTCGGCGCTCGACCCCACCGCCATAGCTCGTCGCCGCCCGCACCGCTGCCGCGCCGCCACCTCGCTCCCGTGCTCTTCCGCCCGAGCGCGCCTCGCGCCGCCTCTCCGCTGCCCCTCATCGCCGGCGGCCGTGCCGCCTCGCCACGGATCCGGTCGGGCCGGACCGGATCCGGTCGTCCCCGACCTCCCCGGCCACCTTCCGCGCCTCCTCCGACCTCCTCCTCGCCAAAGCTCCTCGCCGGAACCGCCCCGCCATCGCCGGAGTCGGGGTGGATCAGATCCACCAACACGCCCAACCGAACATGCTCCGAGCCTCCCTGGATCCCTTCGTCCCTTACGCCTCCGTCCCGCATTGATTTCACGGAGGTAAAAATCGCCCGTCCCAAAATATTTACATTTTGGTGCCATGTTCATCATGCCATAACTTCTTGTGTGCTGCTCCATTGTGTGCGTATTATATATAGAAATGTCCAATGTGAGTTGCTCTTCATTTCATTCCACTGTGCCATGCTTTTTGGAGGTCATCTTGATGCCATTATCATCGTTGCAAGAGTGCTATATGATGTTAACCTGCTAAGACTATTTTAACTTGCTATTTTGTCTTTTTCGTTGAATTTCGTGTGTGCATCTTGTGTGCATGATGTCTACATGTTTTAGGAGCATATTCATGCCATCTTTACAGTGGGGCAATCCATGTATTTTTGTGTGCCTTGTGGTGAGTGCATCGAGATCGTGAAGTAGGGTACTTGTTGTTACTGTTTTGCTAGGCTGAAACTGCTAGATCATGTTGCTATGTTTGACTGATGCTACCATCCATTATATGCATAATCTGGAGATGTTCACTATTTGTTATACATGTCATGCTCTATACATCCGTGCCTTGGTTTCATCTATAGCCTGCTTTAGCTTGTTGTAATCTTGCTCTAAATTTGTTAAATAATGTTGATGTCAGTCGGTTAACATTAAGTTCAGTTTTGCCATATCAATAACTAGTGATCCATGTACCCTATGGACTTGCTCTTGCCATTCTTAGCTTCATAAATGTGTCTTATTACTGTTGGTCACCTTGTCATGCCTTGAAATGCTCTGTGGAGAGCGGTACACGCTCACCAACATGCCTACTTATCGTTGTTCCTGCTATGTACTGTTATTCTGAATCTGTCATATCATTTGCCATGTTTGCATGGATGCTACCATCTTTTCTGTTGATCTTTAAAATAAGTTCACTAAGGGAGTTTTGTTCTTTGTCTTCATTATTAGCATGCATGCCTTTGTTTGCCACGATAAGTTCCTGTAGCATGTTGTTTGATAGATCTAAACATTGCAACCTGATGTTATTTCTGCCATGCACAATGATCTCTGTTGAGTCTGTGAAACTGTTATTATTTGCAATCTTGCCATGACCTTTTGAGCATGATCTAGCGATTTCTGGAGATAGCTCAGTGTTCATGTTTTGTCATGCTTTACCTGTACATCATGTCCGTACCTTTTGGTTTCATGTTGATGTGCTGTCGCATATTGTTTTGATTCTTGCTAGATGCCTAGTTGTTGTTTTGTACAACTTATCCTTTGAACTTATTTCATGTGTATGTGTTGAACCGTTGCTCCGTTTTGAGTGTGCTCTATATGAAACTTGCTTAGATTTGCATGTAGTTTCATCTTATCATGTTGCATCCACGTTTTGGGAGTGTTTGCTTGATGTTTGTCTGCATTTTGCATCAATGTCATGTTTAACTGGTTTTGCTCATATCTTCTAGGCCGTAGCTCCGAACTAAATGAACTTTATATGTAACTTGACTAGAATTCCGTGTAGATCATCTTGGTGCATCTTAACTTTCTATTTAACAACTTGAACATAATGTTTATTCAGATCTGGACCAATTTCAAAATCTGCATATGAGGACTTACCGGATTTATTACATGTTGTTTCCGGCCTCATTTAAACTTGCTTTGATGTGTTGCTCTTGTATGCTTTATCTCTTGCCATGAGTAGCTTCATGTAGCCTTTGTCATGCATCATGCTTGGTTGAGATTCATGACATGTCTATGTGTTGTGTGTTTACCTTGCTGTTTGCTTCTTTCCGGTTGTGCTCCTTCTCGTTAGTTCCTGTTTCGTTGCGATCGTGAGGATTCGTTCGTCTACGCTTGGTTCGTCTTCGTGGCTTCATCTTCTTCATGGACTCGTTCTTCTTCCTTGCGGGATTTCAGGCAAGATGACCGTTACCCCGGATCTCACTACTATCATTGCTATGCTAGTTGCTTTGTTCTATCGCTATGCTGCGCTACCTATCACTTGCTCTTAAAGCCTCCCAAATTGCCATGTCAGCCTCTAACCTTTTCACCCTTCCTAGAAAACCATTGCTTGGCTATGTTACCATTTTGCTCAGCCACTCTTATAGCGTTGTTAGTTGCAGGTGAAGTTGAAGATTGCTCCATGATGGACAGGATTATGTTGGGATATCACAATATCTCTTATTTAATTAATGCACCTATATACTTAGTAAAGGGTGAAAGGCTCGGCCTTATGCCTGGTGTTTTGTTCCACTCTTGCCGCCCTAGTTTCCGTCATACCGGTGTTATGTTCCTTGATTTTGCGTTCCTTACGCGGTTGCGTAATTCATGGGAGCCCCTTAACAGTTTGCTTTGAATAAAACTCCTCCAGCAAGGCCCAACCTTGGTTTTACCATTTGACTACCTACCACCTATACCTTTCCCTTGGGTTTTCGCGAGCCCGAGGGTCATCTTTATTTTAGCCCCCTTGGGCCAGTGCTCCTCTGAGCGTTGGTCCGAACTGAGCCGCCTGCGGGGCCACCTCGGGGAAACTCGAAGTCTGGTTTTACTCGTAGCCTGTCTCATCCGGTGTGCCCTAAGAACGAGAAATGTGCAACTCCTATCGGGATTTGTCAGCACAGTCGGGTGGTCTTGCTGGTCTTGTTTTACCATTGTCGAAATGTCTTGTAAACCGGGATTCCGAGACTGATCGGGTCTTCCTGGGAGAGGGAATATCCTTCGTTGACCGTGAGAGCTTGTGATGGGCTAAGTTGGGACACCCCTGCAGGGTTTAAACTTTCGAGAGCCGTGCCCGCGGTTATGTGGCAGATGGGAATTTGTTAATATCCGGTTGTAGAGAACTTGACACTTGACTTAATTAAAACACATCAACCGCGTGTGTAGCCGTGATGGTCTCTTTTTGGTGGAGTCCGGGATGTGAACACGGTTTTGGGTTATGTTTGAACGTAAGTAGTTTCAGGATCACTTCTTGATCATTGTTAGCTTCACGACCGTTCCGTTGCTTCTCTTCTCGCTCTTATTTGCGTAAGTTAGCCACCATACTTTCTTAGTCGCTGCTGCAACCTCACCACTTTACCCCTTCCTTACCCATTAAGCTTTGCTAGTCTTGATACCCATGGTAATGGGATTGCTGAGTCCTCGTGGCTCACAGATTACTACAAGAACAGTTGCAGGTACAGGTTATGTGATGATCTTGACGCGAGAGCGATGTTTACTTGTTTTGGGGTTCTTCTTCTGCTTCTTCTTTGATCAGGGGATAGGTTCCAGGTCGGCAGCCTGGCTAGCAGGGTGGATGTCATTTGAGCTTCTGTTTGTGTTTCATCCGTAGTCGGATGTTGCTCTTATGTATGATGATGTTGTATTCGTGTGGCATTGTATGCCTCTTGTATGTATCCCAACTGTTATGCAATGGTACGATGTAATGATATCCACCTTGCAAAAGCGTTTCCAATATGCGCTTCTATCCTTGGTGGGACCTTCGAGTTCCTTTAGGATAGGGTCGCATATTGGGCGTGACAAGTTGGTATTAGAGCCTCGACCGACCTTAGGAGCCCCCCTTGTTTGATCGTGTAGCTTGGCCGTTGTCGAGTCTAGAAGAAAACTGTTTTCGGAGTCTAGTTATATCGGAGAGTAGGAATTCTTTTTACTCCTCAGCTCCTTCGTCGATCTGGTGAGGAATCTTGACGTAGGTGTTTCGAATTACTCCTCTTCCCCTTCAAATTTTTCCTTAGGATCACGTGGTTAGTTTTTCATTCGTTGGTTCTCAGCTCTTTTCATCCGGTGCATTTTCTCGTCAAGATGATTCGACCCTCTTTGTTTTTGCAAGTTCAATCCTCAGTTCGCTCTCAACGAAATTGTTTCTCTGCCCTCAGTTGTCTTCTTTTCCCACCCGCCCACCCCTTTTCTTTTCGGAGCCGGAGTCCGTAATCGAGCATCGATCCTACTCATGCGAAGCATTTGCATTCTTTCAACCGGTGTTTCCTCTTGAAGTTATTCATCGGTTTTTCCCCTTCCAAGTTGCTTTTGTTTTCCCGCCCTCCCACCCTCTTCTTCCCGGAGCTTGAGTCTCTTTCGAGCATCAATTTCATTCGTATGGAGCCTCTTCAGTCTTCCCTCAATCATTTCAACCAGTGAATTCTCGTCCCACTTGACATTCTTCAACTCTTTCTTTTCTGGTGGACTTAATTCAAGTTTTTCGGCTTGATCATATTCTTTTCCTTGGATTAAGTGTTTCCCCTGCTCGTTCGCCTCTCGCCAGTTTATCCTTCCGAAGTGCTCAAGAAATCTCAGGAGATTCGTCTGTGTTTGAATTAATTCGAGGTTGTCACCTCATTTAAATATTTCAATTGTTCCGGTGCATCATCTATCTCTTCAACAATCCTTTTCAATGGTATTTTCTTTCAGTGGGCCCTAACCCACAGGTCTTTTCCCAGGATCTTACCGGACTCTTCTAATTTTCCGGAGCTATTCTCATATCCCTTTCGAAGTTTGACGTAAGTATGAATTTCATCAGTCAGATGCCATCTCCAAGATCGCTTTCAAATTCTTTTCATCTCTGCGTTCAACCCTTCCTCTTTTTCATTCTCCCGGAGTATCTCAGTAATTTTGGTGGTGTTTCTCGTCGTCATTTGAAGACCGAAGTAGAGTTTTCCTCTCAATCTTGCCCGTTCTCCCGAAGATTCGTGGTTCTAGCTTCATATTATCCTCTCAAATTATTCCATTTGTCAGATATTCTTTTCTTACCCATCCGGAGTATGTCAGAAGTTGTTTTCCCGTTTCTTTTCACCGGAGGCCATCGTCCCATAAGAATTCTTCTTCTCACATTTCAGCTACCGTTATCCATTTATCCCGGTGCTTTGTTCAAGTGTTCTTTAATCAGCTCATGATCTCTTTGTTCTTTTGCATCTAAATCCCCTCTAGCATATTGGTTCTTCCAATTCTTCCCGATGATTCATTTTCATCAGTCATTTTTTCTAATTCTTATGGTGGGTCCTTCAGAATCTTTTTGCTTTGTTATCATATCAATTCACTCGTTCTTTTCTATCCCACCGGTGGTTCATGAAGATCTTCTCAAGTTTGCGATATGTCACATCTCAATCCTTTTCAAGAAGAATAAGTAGTATGAAAAATCCATTGCTTGTCATCAATTTAATTTGATGAAGGATAAGCATACAATAAATGTTATTCTTATTTCCTCAAAGTGATTAATCCCTTTCTTCGGAGTTTGTTCATGGTGAATATATTCTAGTTCCAAGTGTTTTCATCTTTTCTTTTTCGGAGTTCAAATTTTCCTCGGCCATTTCGTCAGAACCTCGATCTAAATCACAACAAGGCTCATCTTATTCTTTCTTCCTTCATTCTATCTCATCATCCTTTTGTCACCGTAGTTCTTCATGGTGGTTCTTCATGATTAAATTCATTCTTCAAGAGTTCATTAAGATTTTGTTGGAGGAGTTCAAGCATCTTTTCTTCTCGCGTCTCGAAGTGCAAATAATTCTTCTTTTTAATTCTTCTGAAGTGGAGTTCTGCATTTCTTCATTCTTCTCAGTTATTAAGACTTTTGGTTGTGCTATAATTTCACCTCAAGTTTTGAGATGTTTTTGATAAGTCCACAACAAGCTTATTCTTTCATTGTTGATTTTCTCAACAGCTCCGTTCAATCCTTCCTTCTAAGTCCTTTTCATTCCATTCTTTCAATTCTTCCGGAGGCATTGTGTTGGTCATCTCATCAAGTGCCATCCCATCTTGTGAAGTTCATGTTCTAATCCTTCCATTTTCAATCGGAGTGCTGCCCAAATTCTTTTATTCATTCCTTTTCTATCTTGTTCTAACCGGAGTGGTTTCAGAGTCTATCTTGTTTCCATGAGCTTTTGATTCTCGTCATATTCGCCGTTCATATTTTCTAACCGAGTGCTCTCGACTTTGTTATTCTTCTTTCTTCTCGTCTTATTTCACCTCTTTCTCTTTCTCTTTTGTCTCGTTCCTAAGATCTCGGGACGAGATCTCTTGTTAGTGGAGGAGAGTTGTAACGCCCCGGATCCGTTGCGCCAGGTGTCTTCCACCTATTCGTCGTTGTTGCCATGTCATTTGCTTGCGTGTTGCATTTTTCCATGTCATCATCTGCATTTCATCTGCATGTTTTTTAAAACTTGCATCCGTTCGGGTTCCGCCGGTTCTCTCCGTTGTACGTTCTGAGCACAGCCACACTTGCACGCGACCATCGCCCCTCTCAGACCTTGTTTCACGAGCGGAGAAAAACGTTCTCTGAATGGGCCGAGATTTGTCAAGTGGCCTTGCTATATCACCGGTAGACCGCCCGTCAAATTTTGTTCCATTTGGAGGTCGTTTGATGCCCCAACGGTTAACCATGTAACCCCGAAAGCCCCTTCCCTTTGCAGCCCAGCACCCCTCCAAACAGCCCACCTAGCCCATCTAACTCCCCTCCATGCTCTCCACCGTTTGATCACGATCGTGTGGGCGAAAACCGCACCCCATTTGGACAATTCCAGCTTCCTCTACCTATATAAACACCCCTCCCCCGAAATTTCGGATCAAATCCATCCTAACCCTAGATCAATTTCCCTCCGCGCCACCGGACGTTTCATCCCCGCCTCCAGACACGTCCGCCCCCTTTGCCTCGACCAATCGCCGGCCGCCACGTCGCCCTCGTCGCCCGCAGCCCCCTGCGCCGCTGCGCCCGCCCGACCCAGGCGAGCCCGCCCGACCGCGACCGGCTCTGGCGCTTCGCCTTGCCAGCGCCACCGCCTCGCCCGCGCCGTTGCCGCCGGACCCTACCGCCGCACCTCCGGTGTCTCCCGCCCTCCTACCGTCGGCGCCCGACCCGCCGCCATAGCTCGTCGCCGCCCAGCGTCGCTGCCCGCACCGTCGCCTCGGCTCCCGTGCTCCTCTGCAGGAGCCGCGCCTTGCGCCGCCTCTCCACGGCCCATCATCGCCAGCGGCCGTGCCGCCTCGCCGCGGATCCGGTCAGGCTGGACCAGATCCGGTCGTCCCCGACCTCCCCGGCCACCTCCCGCGCCTCCTCCGACCTCCTCGCCGGAGCTCCTCGTCGGAACCGCCCCGCCATCGCCGGAGTCGGGGTGGATTAGATCCACCAACACGCCCAACCAAACGTGCCCCAAGCCTCCCTAGATCCCTTCGTCCCGCACGCCTCCGTCACGCGTTGACTTTCGCGGAGGTAAAAATCGCCCGTCCCGAAATATTTACATTCTGGTGCCATGTTCATCATGCCATAACTTCTTGTGTGCTGCTCCGTTGTGTCCGTATTATATGTCATTATGTTCATTGTGAGTTGCTCCTCATTTCAGTCCACTGTGCCATGCTTGTTTGAGTTCATCTTGTTTCCATTATCATTGTTGCAAGAATGATATATGATGTTAACCTGCTGAGACTATTATAACTTCATGTTTGTCTTTTTCATTGCATTTTGTGTGTGCATCTTGTGTGCATGATGTCTACATGTTTTAGGAGCATATTCATGCCATCTTTACAGTGGTGCAATCCATGTATTTTTTGTGTGCCTTGTGGTGAGTGCATCGAGCT
The DNA here is from genome assembly GCA_021437245.1 of Aegilops speltoides. Classification (NCBI taxonomy): domain Eukaryota; kingdom Viridiplantae; phylum Streptophyta; class Magnoliopsida; order Poales; family Poaceae; genus Aegilops; species Aegilops speltoides. The sequence continues at coordinate 506,375,898 of CM038143.1, forward strand.
CGTGAAGTAGGGTACTTGTTGTTATTGTTTTGCTAGGCTGAAACTGCTATATCATGTTGCTATGTTTGATTGATGCCACCATCCATTATATGCATAATCTGGAGATGTTCACTAAGAATGTTTTGTTATACATGTCATGCTCTATCCATCCATGCCCTTGGTTGCATTTATAGCCTGATGTAGCTTGTTGTAATCTTACTCTAATGTTAAATAATGTTGTTGTCAGTCTGTTAACATTAGGTTCAGTTTCGCCATGTCAATAACTAGTGATCCATGTACCCTATGGACTTGCTCTTGCCATGCTTAGCTGCATAAATGTGTCTTCTTACTGTTGGTCACCTTGGCATGCTATGAAATGCTCTGTGGAGAGTGGTACATGCTCACCAAGATGCCTACTTATCGTTGTTCCTGCCATGCACTGTTATTCTGAATCTGTCATATCATTTGCCATGTTTGCATGGATTCTACCATCTTTTCTATTGATCTTTGGAATAAGTTCACTAAGGGAGTTTTGTTATTTGTCTTTAGTATTAGCATGCCATGTCTTCGTTTGCCATGATAAGTTCCTGTAGCATGTTGTTTGATAGCTCTAAACATTGCAACCTGATGTTATTTCTGCCATGCACAATGAAAAGGAAGGAAATGGGAAGACCTACGACAAGTAGAGAGAAGGCGCCATATGAAGGCCTGAGTAAGAGAACAAGATTCTGCATGATTTATCGTTGGCAGGGACACAAGCAGACAACATGCCCTGATCATGGGGACGTCCCAAAGCAACTACGGAAGCCAGCGAGATGTAAAAATTGTGGCGTGATGTGACGCTCCCGATTTAATCGTACACTAATCATGCACGCAAACGTGTATGATCAAGATCAGGGACTCACGGGAAGATATCACAACACAACTCTAAAGACATAAATAAGTCATACAAAGCATCATATTACAAGCCAGTGGCCTCGAGGGCTCGAATACAAGTGCTCGATCATAGATGAGTCAGTGGAAGCAACAATATCTGAGTACAAACATAAGTTAAACAAGTTGCCATAAGAAGGCTAGCACAAACTAGGATCTGAGATCAAAGAGGGCAGGCCTCCCGCACTGGATCCTCCTAACTACTCACAGTGGTAAATCGGCCTTTGAGCGTAGTAGTAGGCACCTCCGATGTAGTAGTAAATGCGTCGGCGGTGGCGTCGCTCACAGGCTCCAACGTCTGGTTGCGGCATCTGAGAAGAAGAGGAAAACATGGGTAAAGAGGGAGCAAAGCAATCGTGAGTACTCATCCAAAGTACTCGCAAGCAAGGAGCTACACTACATATGCATGGGTATACGTGTAAGGAGGCCATATCAGTGGACTGAACTATAGAATGCCAGAATAAGAGGGGGATAGCTAGTCCTATCAAAGACTACACTTCTGGCAGCCTCCGTCTTGCAGCTTGTAGAAGAGAGTAGATTGAAGTCCTCCAAGTAGCATCGCATAGCATAATCCTACCCGGCGATCCTCCCCTCGTCGCCCTGTGGAAAAGTGATCACCGGGTTGTCTGTGTAACTTTTCTGGGTGTGTTTTTTTAAGTATCCGGTTCTAGTTGTCATAAGGTCAAGATACAACTCCGGGTAGTCCTTTTAACGAGGGACATGACTATTCAAATAGATAAACTTCCCTGCAGGGGTGCACCACATAACCCAACACTCTTGATCCCATTTGGTCGGACACACTTTCCTGGGTCATGCCCGGCCTCGGAAGATCAACACGTCGCAGCCCCACCAAGGCCAACAGAGAGGTCAGCACGCCGGTCTAAACCTAAGCGCACAGGGGTCTGGGCCCATCGCCCTTAGTACACTTGCACGTTGCGAACGCGGCCGGAAGCATAATTAGCCCCCTTAATACAAGAGCAGGCTTACATTCCAATCCGGCGCGCGCCGCTTAGTCGCTGATGTCAAGAAGGCTTCAGATGATACCACGACGCCGAGTGCCCATGTCTTTCCCATGTAGTTGGTTAGTGCGTATAGACCAGAAGGCCAGACTCAGATCAAATACCAAGATCTCGTTAAGCGTGTTAAAGATGTAACCGTGGACGCCGACCAGGGCCAGGCCCACCTCTCTCCTAGGTGGTCCCAACCTGCCCTGTCGCTCCACCTCAGAGTAACAGTCGGGGGCCGTCGGGTACCCAGGCCCACCTCTACCGGGATGGAGCCACCTGCCCCTTCAGCCCCCATCTCGAACAGTATCATAAGTAATGTAATAGTATAAAGTATATAGCATATGCCCGTGATCACCTCTTGAAGTGATCACGGCCCAGTAGTATAGCATGGCATACGGACAAGAGTGTAGGGCCACTGATGGAACACTATCATCCTATACTAAGCAGTAGGATAGCAGGTAAGGGTAACAACTGTAGCAACAATGACAGGCTATGCATCAGAATAGGATTAACCGAAAATAGTAACATGCTACGCTACTCTAATGCAACCAGTATAGAGAAGGAATAGGCGATATCTGGTGATCAAGGGGGGGGGGGCTTGCCTGGTTGCTCTGGCAAGAAGGAGGGGTCGTCAACACCGTAGTCGAACTGGGCAGCAGCAGCGTCGGTCTTGTAGTCTACCGGAGAAAAGAGGGGGAAGAAATAGTAAATACAATGCAAACATAAGCATGACGATGCACGACATGACAATGAGCGGTGTTAGGGGTGCTCCAACGCGGTAGTAGGTGATACCGGCGAAAGGGGGAAACATCCGGGAAAGTATCCCCGGTGTTTTGCGTTTTCGGACATGTGATCCGGAGGGGGAAAGTTGCAGGTTCACTATGCTAGGGATGCGTGACGGACAAACGGGCTGCGTATCTGGATTCGTCTCGTCGTTCTGAGCAACTTTCATGTACAAAGTTTTTTCATCCGACCTACGGTTTATTTTATATTAATTTTAAAAGATTTAATCATTTTTAGAATTTATTTAATTATTTAATTCTAACATTATCCAGAAGTGTATGCTGACGTCATCATGATGTCAGCAGTCAACAGGGCGTTGACTGGGTCAAACTGACATGTGGGTCCCAACTGTCATTGAGTGTTAAGTAACCTAACAGATTAATTAACTAACCTAAGGGATTAGGTTAATCTAACTAGGATTAATTAAGTTAATTAATTAATTAATTAACTAACTAATATTTTATTTATTATATATATATTTTAATTCCTTTTTTTAGAAAAACGATTTGGGGGCTGGGCCCAGGCTGTCAATGGCCAGAGGCCTTAGAGGGCGCGCGGGCGGCAGGTTTACGGGCACAGACCCCAGCCCGATTGGGCGCTTGCCCAGGCCAATGGGGTGGGGCACCATCGCCGGGCGACGACCGGGGCCATGGCGAGGCCGGCCGGGAACGGCACCGGCGAGAGAGTGGCGGACAGCAGCGGAGGACGGCGGGGTCATGCGAGGGGTGGCGAGGCGAGGCGGCGAGAGGAAAGGCGAGGCGATCGAGATCGTCGGGCGGCGGCGCGCGGGGCACGGAGTTGGCCGGGGCGGCGACGGTCGGCGCGAGCTGGGACGACGACCGCGGGGTTGGCAGTGAGCGAGCACGGTGGAGCCAGAGCGGGGGCTGCGGGACAATGCTGGAGCTCGACCGGAGCGAGCTCATGGCGGCGGGAGTGAGCAGAGGCGGCAGCGGCGTGGCGTGTCGAGAACCGGTAGCTTCGCGAAGCTGCGGTCTCCGCAAACGTGTGCTTGCTGGGGGACAGCTCGAGCGGACGGTGAGCGCAGTTCGATGGCGCGGGGCACGGCGTGTGACAGAGGAGGAGAGGAGGAGATCGGGGCCTTAGCACGGGCCGTGGGGTCTAGGCAGTGGGGGTTGAGGAGGGGGATGGAGACGGCGCGAGGCAGGAGATGCAGTCCGGCGGGGAAGGGCTCCGACGACGGCGGAGCGGTCCGGCGAGTCGAGGAGGACCTCGAGCGGCAGCGGGCGGGGCGCGGTCGTCGGGGGTTGTCATCCTGATCCAGATCGGATCGGGAGGGGAAGCGAGAGGGAGTGGGGGAAGTGGGGGGCGACGGGTTAGGGTTTCGGGGTAGTGGGGGATAAGGTAGGATGGGGTGGGCCGGTTAGGGCCAGATGGGCTGGCCAGCTGGGTCGTCTGGCCCAGTTGGCCAGGAGGGTCCTCCTCTTTTATTTTGTTTTCAGTTTTGTTCTTTTATTTTTAGTTATTATTCTTTTCTATTTATTTTTAGTTTCCTCTAAGTTTCTGTTTTATAAAAATTACCACTAGTACCTAAACCTGCATTTATAATTTATACTACTGCCACAACAATTATTTACCCCAAAAAAAATAGTTTAATATTTAATAAAATCCAATATTTATTTATTTAATTGTTTTAACTACTGTTTTAGTTACCTGATTGCATCTAAACCTTTTGTAACAATGTGGCTGCTCCACCATTACTAATTATGCATTATTTGGATCACCCCGAACATTTTAGTTTTATTATTTGAAAACTTTTATTGTTTGCTAGAATTTGAATTTGAATTTGAATCGATTTCAAACTAGCGCGAGATTAGCAACTGTAGCCGAGGTGACGTGGCATCGTTAACGCGGGATTACTGTAGCCTAATTATCCGGGCGTCACAAATCTCCTCCACTACAAGAAATCTCATCCCGAGATTTAAGAGGTAGTGAAAGGGGGAAAGGTTTTGGTTACGAAAAATCTAATGGATCTTCTCGGTCGTAGTTGCCCTTCTCGAAGAGGTTGATCCATTACATTGATGTCTTCATTTCTCTTCTTCAGGTCATCATGGTGAAGTCGTCCTTTTCTGCAGGAACTCCAACATACTTATGAATAGGTAAGGGGCAGCTCGGCTAAGACAGAATGCTTAGGAGGGAAACAATCTAGGGTTAACCCATGAATGAGCACAAGATTATCTCTCGAGTTGAACATATAAAATACATCGGGAGTAAGGTACGAAGGTACAATAAGAGGTTCCAAGCGGATAGATAGTTGCTCAAAGTCTGAACCAGAGTGAGAAAGGGGTTCAGAGCAGCGAGAGTACATATTGCGTCTGATACCAGAATAGAGCACTAGGAAGGTGGCCCGTGAATTATGTACAAAGCCAAGCGGGTGGAATAAGTTTTAGGAAACAGGATTGTACAGGAGAGTCAGGTTTTGATCCAGTGGACCTATGGGTTATGGGCCCACCATGTGGGTTGAAAGTAGGAAGGGTGGTGACATGTTGCACAGCCACGACAGGGAGGCATGTCAGTGAATAGCTTGTCAGGTATGCCGGCAACAATGTCGGTACCAAGGACGGGGAACGAAGAGACCAATTTTCCTGCTTGTTGAACGAGGCGAACCAATTGGCAAAGTTATTACCCATCGGTGGTTACCGGAATGTCACCAACAATAGTAACAGGATCTTACAGACAGAGTGGTACGGCAAGGTGCCTACCTAAGCAGGGAATTATCTCTGCTTAGTTAAGTCAGCGTACAAGAGAGGTTAAACAAAACAATGGAAGGGAAAATGTGTTTACACACATTTTACAAGGGTATATCCTTCCTAAGGACAAGCAGAGCATGATATCCATGACAGGATATAATGTAGAAAACCCGGTAGGTAAGGGGAGTGAAATTTCATGACATTACCCATACAACGGTGTGTGGATAATTGAGCAAGAACCATTTAGGATCGCGCCTCAAATGTTCTTGTTGAAGAGCGGGGGTATCATAGTCATGCTTTGAGGTAGCAATGATATGGTGTTTCAATCAAGGGCCAGACTTTGGATACACAAATGATCCATCAGAAGCAACTTATAAAATAAGTCTTACAATTTCCTCCAGGAAGAATGGTTATCCTTGCAAAAGAAATTATAATGATAGGTCCTCCAGCCAGGGGGGTGCTAGGCATGACATCATCTTATCGGGTTAAAGACCAATGTTATAACTCTTGGAAATATGTTCCAACCACCATATCTGAGATCTGATTGGTGTTAGGATACCTCAGAGTCAGGATGCCTGAGAAGAGGAAGGTGTGACACAAATTGTCGAGGTGCTACTATAAGATTCTTGGGAAATGAACTATGGAAGCAAATTCTGAATCATGAGTTCATTATTAAACCAAGGAGAGGATGAGGAGGTGACTGATGAACTCAGCGGCAATGAATCGAGATTTCAAAAAGATGGATTCCCACCAGTATTCAAACAAGGAGATAAAATTTGTCAGATCAAATGATATAATGATGTATTCTCGAGGAAACCATACACAATTGAACACTGATTCAAAGGTGCACCTGAAATATGGGCTGGGTCGCACGATCAAGGTTTGAATGGTGACTAAATAAGCAAAAGACTTAGAATGAAACTACCGACCATTAACTCCAAAGCAATATGGTTGCTAGAAGTACAGAACTCAAGCAACATTGTTAGCATATTGGTATCCTGGTTAAAAACAACACGGGGACCAAGGAAGAATGGTGATGATGAGAAGTATCATCATACCGAGAATTTCTTAGAGGTGGAGCAATCCCCACAACATTCTCGACAGAAAAGACAGTAATACTTCAAGGCAGAACATAATACTAGCCGGAGAGCAAGTTGTATTCATAATGTGGACAAGTTCGTGATGAAAGGAAGTCAAGGGTGTTGTCGATGATAATAAAAATCATCGAGGGCAAGGATGGTATTTCACTTCATGAATTCAATTGATATCCTGGAAGAGCTCAAAATGTTGATGATGATCACGACACAATTGTCGAGAGATTTCACGAAGGTGTAATCGATCAGCGATGACATCAAGTCAAAGGACTGATGAAGCGAAAGGTTATTGGAACCACGAGTACGACACAAACTCAAAATCAAGCTTGTTGTTCAAGGCGAAATGATATGACAAGGAAAATCGACCTAAGCTTAGCTCATCGTCGAAAGTGGTGCTCCGGGAATAACGACCAGGTAGCATAGCTAAAAAGTTACATGATAAGGATATAGCCGATCAGGCTAGGAATGGCTTGATCGGGTACAAACTCGTACTTAAAGAAGATTACTAAGAGTAGTTGAACCGTAGTGCGGACTCGGTTCAGTTATCGGTGTCTTTGAGTGTTTAATAACTCATAGCCCATGAAAAATTGTAATCAGTGAGAATGTAGTACTTAATGAAGAACTCATAAGAAGTTATGCTGTTCCAAGATAATATCAAGATACCAGGGGGTAATACTCGATGACAGATCAAAGTAGAGGTTGGACTAGGGTATTGCTCTGCAGAAGACAAGTGCTTAAACTTGCACGAGAAATGGTATTTAAAGGAGAACAAGGTCGGAACCACGATTGCAAAAGGCTAGATCCCAGACATAAGATGAACTTATACCAAGGGAATAATTAATTTAAGAGAAGCTTTAATGATAGGATCTACATCGTGTCCATGGGCATGAACACAAAGTTCAAGGTCGACTCCCACTTCTCCAATGCATAACCTTTCATTCACGGCTCTGTTAAAATTAAGTGAAGATGAAGAACTACCTGGTGAATTACCAGAGGAGTATGACCCGTGAAATCTTTCGGGTTCACATAGATTAAGGAAGGCATAGGTTCAACCCATCAGGGCATCTTAAAAAAATATACCACATCTTTAGGGGTAAATAACTCAAGCTCGGAAGCAGAGCATGTTTGACGAAAGGAGGGGATACAAATTACCAAAGGCATGATGTATCAGGGAGGATTCATAAGGTGGTAAAATATGAAGGACACTGTCGAATCATAATCCAACAAAGGATTTGATGGTCCATAGCAGAGCTAATGTGAGCATCGGCACACAATCAGATAAAGAAACAATGCAAAGGTGTCAGTGTCAAAACCGGCGGATCTCGGGTAGGGGGTCCCGAACTGTGCGTCTAGGCAGATGGTAACAGGAGACAAGGGACACGATGTTTTTACCCAGGTTCGGGCCCTCTCGATGGAGGTAAAACCCTACTCCTGCTTGATTGATATTGATGATATGGGTAGTACAAGAGTGGATCTACCACGAGATCAAGGAGGCTAAACCCTAGAAGCTAGCCTATGGTATGATTGTTGTAATGGTTGTTCGTCCTATGGACTAAAACCCTCCGGTTTATATAGACACCGGAGAGGGCTAGGGTTACACAGAGTCGGTTACAATGGTAGGAGATCTACATATCGGTATTGCCAAGCTTGCCTTCCACGCAAAGGAAAGTCCCATCCGGACACGGGACGAAGTCTTCAATCTTGTATCTTCATAGTCTTGGAGTCCGACCGATGATGATAGTCCGGCTATCCGGACACCCCCTAGTCCAGGACTCCCTCAGTAGCCCCTGAACCAGGCTTCAATGACGACGAGTCCGGCGTGCATATTGTCTTCGGCATTGCAAGGCAGGTTCCTCCTCCGAATAATTCATAGAAGATTGTGAACACCAGGACAGTGTCCGGCTCTGCAAAATAAATTCCATACCACCTTAGAGAGAATAATATGTACACAAGTTCGATCTGCTGACGTATTTTGTGGCGTGACATCACACCACTACCAAGCCTTTACTAGGATCGTTTTTATTATACCACCTCAGCGCGTTTAGCGAAGCGGTTTCCTTGGCACGTCTTGTCGAAGCAGAGATCGTGTTCTCCTTATTCTGGGATTCCCATCAATACAGACGTGGGTAACCCAACCGTGCCCATTGCCACGCCTCCTCCATCGAAGGTGAGTTCCAAACGGTCACGGGGACGGCTCTTGGTATTCTCCCTCTTTATAATGAGACCAAGGCTCGTTTCTTTTCTTCAATCCTCGATCGAATCTGTCCCTCGCCCTGAGTTCCAACACCTAGAGCTCCAGATTCGAGCACCTCGGACCTTCAACAATGTCCGGCTCTGACCTACAAGGCCGGTGGGTGCCCTCCTCCGTCACGGAAGAGGACGTGCTAAAGCTGAGAGAAGCCAGGTACCTGACCTACGAGATTTCACATAGGTTGCCTGCCAAAGGGCAAGTCATTCCTACTCCCGATCCCGGCGAGAGCGTTGTGTTTGTGTCCCACCTCCGTCGGGGTTTTGGCTTCCCGATGGATCCTTTTGTGAGGGGGCTCATGTTTTATTACGGGCTGGAATTCCATGACTTGGCTCCGGAGTCCATCCTCCATATTTCATTGTTTATCGTCGTCTGTGAGGCCTTCCTCCGCACTACCCCTCACGTTGGTTTGTGGCTCAAAACCTTCAACGTGGAGCCGAAGATGATTGAGGGGCGCCGGGTAGAGTGCGGTGGGGTGGTCATAAGCAAGAGGGTCGATGCTCCATGGCCCGAGGGCTCTTTCTAGGAGGAGCTCGGCTTGTGGCAACAGGAGTGGTTCTATATTACCGCTCCCAGGGGCAGCTGGCAGAAGCCGCCGCCCATCTATTGCTCGGGCCCTCCACAGCGGCTGATGTCATGGGTCAACCAAGGGCTCAACTGGGGGCCGTCAAAGGACGTACCCCTATTGCAGGGCCGGATTCGAGACCTCCAAGAGAGGGAGATCAATCTAGTCGTAGTGATGCAGGTTATGCTGATTCGGCGTCTTCTGCCCTGCAAACGTCGCCCCCTCCGCCTGTGGGAATTCAATCCAGAGGGGCCACGAGCTCTCCAACACTTCATGGGTACGATACCAGTAGAGATGTATAAATTGTTCTTCGGATCACAAGAAGTGTGTCCGGAATTGACCGAGGATGTCGGCCTAAGCTGCAATCGCCCGGATGCTCAGGTAAGTAGCTCTGTGTCCGGACACACCGTTTGTTTGCGTATTCTTGAATTTGCCTTTTAACCAATCGTCATTTGAACAAGAGTGGATAGCGCAAGCGAAACTGATACGGTGTCCGGCCCCCCTCCCGGAGACCGCGCCGGATCCCGTGTTGGTCAAGATGCTGGAGGTTGCGCCTTCAGAGGAAGGAGAAGGGGAAAACAGAGAAACTACTGCCTCTACCAAGGAGGCTTTCGAGAAAGGGGGGATCGAGAATCCCTCCTTCCAGGGGGAGAAGAGGACCGCCTCCGAAGACCCGAAGGCCAAGGCCTCAAAGCGGGGGAAGAGATCTTCACCAGAGGGTCCTGTGCCTGGGGAAGCCCCAGCCGCACTATCTCCTCTAAGGAATCAGCCCTCCAGCGAGCCGTAAGTAGAAAAAGGGGAGTTTTGTAATAAGGGACATCCCTATTATGCTTCTGAGGATAACCGAAGTTTTTACCTTGTAGTTCGGATCTCCGTCCTTCTCAGCTGAGCTCGTCTTCGGGGACCTTCGTCCGAAGATGATGGAGAGCGAGACGCCTCCATCTGCCGCACCGTCAGGTGGGGCGGACGACCCTGAGGTGTTGTCACGGAGGGTATCCCCGAGTCCGGCAGGGCCGGAGAGTTCGGCACCAACTGGTATACGGCCGGGGGAGCTGAAGGGTCTGCTTGAGAGGGCGTCTATCTCAGAAGATCACCGTACATTGATGAGTACGGTGATTGAAAGAATTTCATCCGCTGAGGGCGGGTTGCATGATGCCGTCAGAAGTTTGCTGGCGGGGTTTCAGGTATGTAAAAATGACATACCTTTTGACAGTTTTACACATAAAGTGCGCCCTATATAGATAGTAGCCCCTGAGAGTCGGTATGTTGTCGAAAGCGACAGCGTCGAGATCACAACCTCGGTATTAATTCTCGCCTTTCCTATGCAGGTGGCGGATAGTCCGTGGCCAGCGGATCGATGGAGTTGCCGAACTAAAGCGGCAACTCGACGTTGCGGATGCGGACATCGCGCTGGTCAATAAACGACTTGAGGAGTCACAAGGTAGGTTGTTTCTCCGTGGTCACCTAGGAAGGGAGCTGATGCTCACTCCTTACAACATGTATGCTTAATGCAGATGGTGCCGCCGCTGTGGAGGACCTTCGAGCAGAGCTTGCTCGAGCCCAAGAGTAGGCAAGAAGGAGTGATGCGGCTGCCTCGAAGGTGGCCGAAGAGCTAGAAGCCGAAAGGGCTGCTCACTGCCGAAGCAGGGAGGAGATGGCCGAAATGGCCGTGAAGCTGAAAGATGTTACCGACCGCTATGAGGTTCTTGAAAAAGAACACCGAGCGGAGCAAGAAGACCTGAAGAAGGCCCCCGCCGAAGCCAAGGATGCCCGTTCTGCAATGAGGGCTATAAAGGAGGAGCTGCGTCAGGCCGGAGATATTGCGGCCGGCAAGCCCTTTACATTCGCAGAAGTTCACAGATCCGAAGTATGCTCAGCTTGGCCAGCTGTGGGGTCCGGAGGATCCTTATATGGATTTAGCGGCGAGTGCGGCTGATGCTGTTGTGCACTTCCGAAGTCAAAAGGATCACGAGACGGAAGAGCTTTTTTGGTCTCAATTCCATAGTCCGGAGCGTTCACTTCCGCTGACCGATCGGTTGGCTGAGTGGGCTGAGCTGAATAGATTGTTCGGGCTTGCCATGACGGATGTAGTGGCTCATATCTGGCCGGATAGGCCCAAGCCGAAGAGTTATTTCGGCTTATTGCAGCAATTCCTTGGGGCGGTGCCGCATATCAAGGCGATGAAGCGGTCGGCCTGCATAGAGGGTGCACGGATGGCCCTCGCCCGTGTGAAGACATACTGGACGGAGATGGATGCCACCGATGTTGCAACCCGGGGTTCGGACGAGAGTCGGTTACCCGCCGAGCACTATTTTGGGGAAGTTCTGCGGGGTGCTCGTGCAATAGAGTCGTAGTGCTCAAAAAATGTCATGTTCAAATGATCTTTATGATTTGTAAAACGATATTCATAATGTAAGTGCTTTTTATACTTGTCCATTCAAGTATTGATATATCTCCTGTGCGGCCGTTAATGTATACTTTGTGTACAACCTCATGTATTGATATATCTCCTAATGATATATCTCCTGTGCGGCCGTTAAACGGTCCTTCTGAAGGAAATATGCCCTAGAGGCAATAATAAAGTTATTATTTATTTCCTCATATCATGATAAATGTTTGTTATTCATGCTAGAATTGTATTAACCGGAAACATGATACATGTGTGAATACATATACAAACAATATAGTCACTAGTATGCCTCTACTTGACTAGCTCATTAATCAAAGATGGTTATGTTTCCTAACCATAGACATGTGTTGTCATTTGATTAATGGGATCACATCATTAGGAGAATGATGTGATTGACATGACCCATTCCGTTAGCCCAGCACTTGATCGTTTATTATACTGCTATTGCTTTCTTCATGACTTATACAAAGTTCCTGCAACTATGAGATTATGCAACTCCCGTTTACCGGAGGAACACTTTGTGTGCTACCAAACGTCACAACGTAACTGGGTGATTATAAAGGTGCTCTACAGGTGTTTCCGAAGGTACATGTTGAGTTGGCATAATTCGAGATTAGGTTTTGTCACTCCGATTGTCGGAGAAGTATCTCTGGGCCCTCTCGGTAATACTCATCACCTAAGCCTTGTAAGCATTGTAACTAATAAGTTAGTTATGAGATGATGTATTACGGAATGAGTAAAGAGACTTGCCGGTAACGAGATTGAACTAGGTATTGGATACCGACGATCAAATCTCGGGCAAGTAACATACCGATGACAAAGGGAACAACGTATGTTGTTATGCGGTTTGACCGATAAAAGATCTTCGTAGAATATGGAGGAACCAATATGGGCATCCAGGTCCCGCTATTGGTTATTGACCGAGAATGGTTCTAGGTCATGTCTACATAGTTCTCGAACCCGTAGGGTCCGCACGCTTAACATTACGATGACAGTTTTATTATAAGTTTATAAGTTTTGATGTACCGAAGTTTGTTCGGAGTCCCGGATGTGATCACGGACATGACGAGGAGTCTCGAAATGGTTGAGACATAAAGATTGATATATTGGAAGCCTATGTTTGGACATCGAAATGGTTCGGGTGAAATCGGATTTTCTCGGAACACCGGGTTACCAAACCTCCCGGGGATAATGGGCCTTAGTGGGCCAAGAGGGAGAAGAGGAGGGCGGCTGGGCAGGCAGCGCGCCTCCCTCCTAGTCCGAATAGGACAAGGAAGGGGGCGGCGCCCTTCCTCTTTCCTCCCCTTTCCTTCTCCACCAAGGCAGAGGGGGAGTCCTACTCCCGTGGGAGTAGGACTCCTCGGCCGCACCCCCTAGGGGGCTGGCCGCACCTCCCCCCTCCCTCCTCTATATACGGGGGCGTGGGGGCACCCCATAGACACACAAGTTGATCTACGGATCGTTCCTTAGCCGTGTGCGGTGCCCCCCTCCACCATATTCCACCTCGGTCATATCGTCGCGGAGTTTAGGCGAAGCTCTGCGCCGGTAGAACATCATCATCGTCACCATGCCGTCATGCTGATGGAACTCATCTCCAGAGCTCGGCTGGATCGGAGGTCGGAGATCGTCATCGAGCTGAACGTGTGCTGAACTCGGAGGCTCCGTACGTTCGGTGCTTGGATCGGTCGGATCGTGAAGACGTACGACTACATCAACCACGTTGTGCTAACGCTTTCGCTTACGGTCTACGAGGGTATGTGGACGAACACTCTCCGCTCTTGTTACTATGCCATCACCATGATCTTACGTGTGCGTAGGAATTTTTTTTGAAATTACTACGTTTCCCAACAGTGGCATTAGAGCCAGGTTTTACGCGTTGATGTTATATGCACGAGTAGAACACAAGTGAGTTGTGGGCGATACAAGTCATACTGCTTACCAGCATGTCATACTTTGGTTCGGCGGTATTGTGAGATGAAGCAGCCCGGACCGACATTACGCGTACGCTTACGCGAGACTGGTTTCACTGTTATGAGCACTCGTGCTTAAAGGTGGCTGGCGGGTGTCTGTCTCTCTCACTTTAGCTGAATCGAGTGTGGCTCGCCCGGTCCTTGCGAAGGTTAAAACAGCACCAACTTGACGAACTATCGTTGTGGTTTTTGATGCGTGGTAAGAACGGTTCTTGCTAAGCCCGTAGCAGCCACGTAAAATTTGCAACAACAAAGTAGAGGACGTCTAACTTGTTTTTGCAGGGCATGTTGTGATGTGATATGGTCAAGGCGATGCTATATTTTATTGTATGAGATGGTCATGTTTTGTAACCGTTATCGGCAATCGGCAGGAGCCATATGGTTGTCGCTTTATTGTATGAAATGCAAACGCATACTGTAATTGCTTTACTTTATCACTAAGCGGTAGCAATAGTCGAGAAGCAATAGATGGCGTAAACGACAACGATGCTACGATGGAGATCAAGATGTCGCGCCGGTGACGATGGCGATCACGACGGTGCTTCAAAGATGGAGATCACAAGCACAAGATGATGATGGCCATATCATATCACTTATATTGATTGCATGTGATGTTTATCCTTTATGCATCTTATCTTGCTTTGATTGACGGTAGCATTTTAAGATGATCTCTCACTAAAATTATCAAGAAGTGTTCTCCACAGTATGCACCGCTTGCCAAAGTTAAATGTCGTGCCCGGACACCACGTGATGATCGGGTGTGATAAGCTCTCGTCCATCTACAACGGGTGCAAGCCAGTTTTGCACACGCAGAATACTCGGGTTATACTTGACGAGCCTAGCATATGCAGATATGGCCTCGAACACGGAGACCGAAAGGTCGAGCATGAATCATATAGTAGATATGATGAACATAGTGATGTTCACCATTGAAAACTACTCCATCTCACGTGATGATCGGTCATGGTTTAGTTGATTTGGATCACGTAATCACTTAGATGACTAGAGAGATGTCTGCCTAAGTGGGAGTTCTTAAGTAATATGATTAATTGAACTTAAATTTATCATGAACTTAGTACCGATAGTATTTTGCTTGTCTATGTTTGTTTGTAGATAGATGGCTCGTCTGTTGTTCCGTTGAATTTTAATCGTTCCTTGAGAAAGCAAAGTTGAAAGATGATGGTAGCAATTACACGGATTTGGGTCCGTAACTCGAGGATTATCCTCATTGCTGCACGTAAAAGTTACGTCTGGAAGCACCACTGGGTGCGAGGCTTGCTGCAGATGTGGCCGACGCGTTAAGAGCGTCTGGCGAGCAAAGTGATGACTACTCTATAGTTCGATTGTGCCATGCTTTACGGCTTAGAACCGGGTCTTCAACGACGTTTTGAACGTCATGGATCATATGAGATGTTCTAGGAGTTGAAGTTAATATTTCAAGCAAATGCCCAGATTGAGAGATATGAAGTCTCCAATAAGTTCTACAGCTGCAAGATGGAGGAGAATAGTTCTGTCAGTGAACATATACTCAAAATGTCTGGGTATAATAATCACTTGATTCAACTGGGAGTTAATCTTCCGGATGATAGTGTCATTGATAGAATTCTCCAATCACTACCACCAAGCTACAAGAGCTTTGTGATGAACTATAATATGCAAGGGATGAACAAGACTATTCCCGAGCTCTTCGCAATGCTAAAAGCTGCGGAGGTAGAAATCAAGAAGGAGCATCAAGTGTTGATGGTCAACAAGACCACTAGTTTCAAGAAAAGGGCAAAGGGAAGAAGAAGGGAACTTCAAGAAGAATAGCAAGCAAGTTGCTGCTCCGGAGAAGAAAGCCAAGTCGGGACCTAAGCCTGGCCCGAGTGCTTCTCCGCAAGCGATCGTCACCGAAGCGGAACTGCCCCAAGTATTTGGCGAATAAGAAGGATGGCAAAGTAAACAAAGGTATATGTGATATACATGTTATTGATGTGTACCTAACTAGAGCTCGTAGTAGCACCTGGGTATTTGATACTGGTTCTATTGCTAATATTTGCAACTCGAAACAGGGACTATGGAATAAGCGAGCACTGGCCAAGGACGAGGTGACGATGCGTGTGGGAAACGGTTCCAAAGTCGATGTGATCGCGGTCGGCACGCTACCTCTACATCTACCTTCGGGATTAGTTTTAGACCTAAATAATTGTTATTTGGTGCCAGCGTTGAGCATGAACATTATATCTGGATCTTGTTTGATGCGAGACGGTTATTAATTTAAATAAGAGAATAATGGTTGTTCTATTTATATGAGTAATATATTTTATGGTCATGCACCCTTGAAGAGTGGTCTATTTTTACTGAATCTCGATAGTAGTGATACACATATTCATAGTGTTGAAACCAAAAGATGCAGAGTTGATAACGATAGTGCAACTTATTTGTTGCACTGCCGTTTGGGTCATATCGGTGTAACGCGCATGAAGAAACTCCATACTGATGGGCTTTTGGAATCACTTGATTATGAATCACTTGGTACTTGCGAACCGTGCCTCATGGGCAAGATGACTAAAACGCCGTTCTCCGGAACTATGGAGCGAGCAACTGATTTGTTGGAAATCATACATACTGATGTTTGTGGTCCAATGAATGTTGAGGCTCGCGGCGGGTATCGTTATTTTCTCACCTTCACAGATGATTTGAGCAGATATGGGTATATCTACTTGATGAAACACAAGTCTGAAACATTTGAAAAGTTCAAAGAATTTCAGAGCAAAGTGGAAAATCATCGTAACAAGAAAAGAAAGTTTCTACGATCTGATCGTGGAGGTGAATATTTGAGTTACAAGTTTGGCCTACACTTGAAACAATGCGGAATAGTTTCGCAACTCACGCCACCTGGAACACCACAACGAAATGGTGTGTCCGCACGTCGTAATCGTACTTTACTTGATATGGTGCGATCTATGATGTCTCTTACTGATTTACCGCTATCGTTTTGGGGTTATGCTTTAGAGACGGCCGCATTCACGTTAAATAGGGCACCATCAAAATCCGTTGAGACGATGCCTTATGAACTGTGGTTTGGCCAGAAACCAAAGTTGTCGTTTCTTAAAGTTTGGGGCTGCGATGCTTATGTGAAGAAACATCAACCAGATAAGCTCGAACCCAAATCGGAGAAATG
This sequence comes from Aegilops speltoides, assembly GCA_021437245.1. Taxonomy (NCBI): domain Eukaryota; kingdom Viridiplantae; phylum Streptophyta; class Magnoliopsida; order Poales; family Poaceae; genus Aegilops; species Aegilops speltoides. Next base: position 506,392,758 of record CM038143.1, read on the forward strand.
TGTCTTCATAGGATACTCAAAAGAGACTATTGGGTACCTTCTATCACAGATCCGAAGGCAAGACATTCGTTGCTAAGAATGGATCCTTTCTAGAGAAGGAGTTTCTCTGGAAATAAGTGGGTGGGAGGAAAGTAGAACTTGATGAGATAACTGTATCTACTCCCTTATTGGAAAGTAATTCATCACGAGAACCGGTTCCCGTGACAACTACACCAATCAGTGAGGAAGCTAATGATAATGATCATGAAACTTCAGATCAAGTTTCTGCTGAACCTCGTAGGTCTACCAGAATAAGATCCGCACCAGAGTGGTACGGTAATCCTATTCTGGAAGTCATGTTACTTGACCATGATGAACCTACGAAATATGAGGAAGCGATGATGAGCCCAGATTCCGCAAAATGGTTAGAAGCCATGAAATCTGAGATGGGATCCATGTATGAAAACAAAGTATGGACTTTGGTTGACTTGCCTGATGATCGGCAAGCCATTGAGAATAAATGGATTTTTAAGAAGAAGACTGACGCTGATGGTAATGTTACTGTCTATAAAGCTCGACTTGTTGCAAAAGGTTTTCGACAAGTTCAAGTGGTTGACTACGATGAGACTTTCTCACCCGTAGCGATGCTTAAGTCTGTCCGAATCATGTTAGCTATTGCTGCATTTCATGATTATGAAATTTGGCAAATGGATGTCAAGACTGCATTCTTGAATGGATTTCTAGAAGAAGAGTTGTATATGATGCAGCGGAAGGTTTTGTTGATCCAAAAGGTCTTGACAAAGTGTGCAAGCTCCAGCGCTCCATTTATGGACTGGTGCAAGCATCTCGAGTTGGAATAAACGCTTTGATAGTGTGATCAAAGCATATGGTTTTATATGCACTTTTGGAGAAGCTCAGTATTTACAAGAAAGTGAGTGGGAGCTCTGTAGCATTTCTAATTTTATATGTAGATGATATATTATTAATTGGAAATGATATAGAATTTCTGGATAGCATAAAGGGATACTTGAATAAAAGTTTTTCAATGAAAGACCTCGGTGAAGCTGCTTACATATTGGGCATCAAGATCTATAGAGATAGATCAAGACGCTTAATAGGACTTTCACAAAGCACATACCTTGACAAAATTTTGAAAAAGTTTAAAATGGATCACGCAAAGAAAGGATTCTTGCCTGTGCTACAAGGTGTGAAGTTGAGTCAAACTCAATGCCCGACCACAGCAGAAGATAGAGAGAAAATGAAAAATGTTCCCTATGCTTCAGCCATAGGCTCTATCATGTATGCAATGCTGTGTACCAGACCTGACGTATGCTTAGCAATAAGCTTGGCAGGAAGGTACCAAAGTAATCCAGGAGTGGATCACTGGACAGCGGTCAAGAACATCCTGAAATACCTGAAAAGGGCTAAGGATATGTTTCTCGTATATGGAGGTGACAAGGAGCTAGTCGTAAAGGGTTACGTCGATGCAAGCTTTGACACTGATCCGGACGATTCTAAATCGCAAACCGGATACGTGTTTTTATTAAACGGTGGAGCTGTAAGTTGGTGCAGTTCTAAACAAAGCGTCGTGGCGGGATCTACATGTGAAGCGGACTACATAGCTGCTTCGGAAGCAGCAAACGAAGGAGTCTGGATGAAGGAGTTCATTACCGATCTAGGTGTCATACCTAGTGCATCGGGACCAATGAAGATCTTCTGTGACAATATGGTGCAATTGCCTTGGCAAAGGAATCCAGATTTCACAAGAGGACCAAGCACATCAAGAGACACTTCAATTCCATTCGGGACCAAGTCCAAGTGGGAGACATAGAGATTTGCAAGATACATACGGATCTGAATGTTGCGCACCGTTGACTAAGCCTCTCTCACGAGCAAAACATGATCAGCACCAAGACTCCATGGGAGTTAGAATCATTACTATGTAATCTAGATTATTGACTCTAGTGCAAGTGGGAGACTGAAGGAAATATGCCCTAGAGGCAATAATAAAGTTATTATTCATTTCCTCATATCATGATAAATGTTTATTATTCATGCTATAATTGTATTAACCGGAAACATGATACATGTGTGAATACATAGACAAACAATATAGTCACTAGTATGCCTCTACTTGACTAGCTCATTAATCAAAGATGGTTATGTTTCCTAACCATAGACATGTGATGTCATTTGATTAATGGGATCACATCATTAGGAGAATGATGTGATTGACATGACCCATTCCATTAGCCTAGCACTTGATCGTTTAGTATACTGCTATTGCTTTGTTCATGACTTATACAAAGTTCCTGCAACTATGAGATTATGCAACTCCCGTTTACCGGAGGAAAACTTTGTGTGCTACCAAACGTCACAACGTAACTGGGTGATTATAAAGGTGCTCTACAGGTGTTTCCGAAGGTACATGTTGAGTTCGCATAATTCGAGATTAGGTTTTGTTACTCCAATTGTCGGAGAGGTATCTCTGGGCCCTCTCGGTAATACTCATCACCTAAGCCTTGCAAGCATTGTAACTAATAAGTTAGTTATGAGATGATGTATTACGGAATGAGTAAAGAGACTTGCCGGTAACGATATTGAACTAGGTATTGGATACTGACGATCAAATCTTGGGCAAGTAACATACCGATGACAAAGGGAACAACGTATGTTGTTATGCGGTTTGACCGATAAAAGATCTTCGTAGAATATGTAGGAACCAATATGGGCATCCAGGTCCAGCTATTGGTTATTGACCGAGAATGGTTCTAGGTCATGTCTACATAGTTCTCGAACCCGTAGGGTCCGCACGCTTAACGTTACGATGACAGTTTTATTATGAGTTTATAAGTTTTGATGTACCGAAGTTTGTTCGGAGTCGCGGATGTGATCACGGACATGACGAGGAGTCTCGAAATGGTCGAGACATAAAGATTGATATATTGGAAGCCTATGTTTGGACATCGGAATGGTTCCGGGTAAAATCGGGATTTTACCGGAACACCGGGGGGTTACCGGAACCCTCCCGGGGGATAATGGACCTTAGTGGGCCAAGAGGGAGAAGAGGAGGGCCGGCCAGGGCAGGCCGCGCGCCCCCTCCCCCCTAGTCCGAATAGGACAAGGAAGGGGGGGGGGGGCGGCGCCCCCCTTTCCTCTTTCCCCTCCTCCCTTTCCTTCTCCACCAAGGCAAGAGGGGGGAGTCCTACTCCCGGTGGGGGGGAGGGGCACCCCATAGACACACTCGTTGATCTACGGATCGTTCCTTAGCCGTGTGCGGTGCCCCCCTCCACCATATTCCACCTCGGTCATATCGTCGTGGAGTTTAGGCGAAGCCCCGCGCCGGTAGAACATCATCATCGTCACCATGCCTTCGTGCTGACGGAACTCATCTCCGGAGCTCGGCTGGATCGGAGGCCGGAGATCGTCATCGAGCTGAACGTGTGCTGAACTCGGAGGCTCCGTACGTTCGGTGCTTGGATCGGTCGGATCGTGAAGACGTTCGACTACATCAACCGCATTGTGCTAACGCTTTCGCTTACGGTCTACGAGGGTACGTGGACGAACACTCTCCCCTCTCGTTGCTATGCCATCACCATGATCTTGCGTGTGCGTAGGTATTTTTTTGAAATTACTACGTTTCCCAACACTTTCGTCAAAGCGGAGGAATTCTAAACATTCCGGTAGTCGATCGAGTGGTTGACCAGTCTCTCGTTGTATCATGACAGTCAGTTTTCGGCTTTCTCTACTGAGGTGCTTGCCCAGCCGAACCGGGGCACAATCACAGTAGTTCTCCTGGTGCCGCGTTAGACGATGATACGGAATGTAAGGCAGCAAAACACAGGAGCCGGGCAAACCCAACATTTGACCAAAGACATGATTCGGAGCTGATGCATATAAGGCCTAACTCGAGACGCCGAACACTCCCTAAGGTATTCGGTCTTTATGATAGCGGCAGAACAATGCCCTAAGCCCCTAGTGTCCAGGTACAGGCGAAAATTTCTGACGCGGCCGATGCCAAAACGCCAGCCTCCTCGTCGGTTATGGTGAAAAACCGGGGGATGTGAATCAACAAGAGACAGTAAGAAAGGTTTACGCAGGGTCTTAATCTGAAAAGAATCCTTGCCATGGGTCCCTGCTGCACGTCTGCGCCTGTGTCTCCGTTGTGCCGTATCCTGGACGGGTGTACACGCTGTTCATCTGTAAAAGAGAGGAACTTAGCTTGAAAAGAAATCGTGCAAAAAATGTATTTAAAACAGAGTATGAATAAATGAATAAAGTTGAGCTTTTATTGTCTCTTATCGTTCATACGCACAGCCCCTTGTGAAGGGGTATGCGGCTAGGGAGCCCCTAGTCTATTTATGCCGGACTCGCCGAGCCGTGTCCGGGGTCTTGAACGACCTTTTAATGAGATGATGCCGCGTGGACCGGGCATTTTAAGTGTAAGAGACACGTAGTGCGGTATTGCGTTAAAGCGGGCGAAAGCTTCACGTCCCAATAGTGCTTGGTGGCTACTTTTGAATGGGGCGACATGGAAGATTAGCTTTTCGCGATGGAAGTTGTCGGGTGATCCGAACACAACTTCTAGTAGTAAGGAGCCCGTGCACTTGGCGTAAGGGCCTGGCGTCACTCCTTTGAAGGAAGTGCGGCTATGGCGAATTTTAGTAGGGTCTATCCCAACTTGCGGCTTGTGTCTGGATATAGCAGGTTTAAATCGCTGCCGCCATCCATTAGGACTTGTGTAAATTGTAGTCCGTCGATTATAGGATCCAATATCAGAGCAGTCCATCCTGCGTTTCGAATACTTCTGGAATAATCCAGGTGGTCAAAAGTAATTGGTTTTGACATCCAATCTCGGGATTCCGCTGGGGTGGACCGTGCGACGCGTACTTTAGCGAGTGCCGCACTATTGTTCCGTGTTGTTCACATGGAGTGAGTTTATTGTTTTGACTTCTTGTGGGAAAGTCTTTTGTCTTCCGATGCTTTGCTGGTCGGGTTCGTCATCGTCCTCGCTTGGCGTGTCGAGCCCCTTGTGTTCGGCGTTGAGTCGGCCGGACTGCTTGAAGACCCAACAATTTCGGTGGGTGTGGTTTGCAGGATTCCCGGGGGTACTGTGGATTTGGCATATCCGATCCAAAATTTTGTTTAGGTTGGATAGCTCGTCACTGTTGTCCTTAAGAGGCAGTGTTTTGTTGTTCGACCGCGAGCTTTTGAATCCGGCGTTGACCGTCGTGTTCTTTGGGCCATTTTCTTTATTTCGGCGCTGATCCTTTCTGCATCGTGATTTTCCATTTCCATCTCTGATCTCGGATGTACTCGGGTCGCTGTTGCTGCATCTTGCTAGCCAACTATCTTCCCAAGCGCAAAAGCGGGTCATGAGGCTTGTTAGCGCAGCCATTGTTCTTGGCTTTTCCTGGCCGAGGTGTCTGGCGAGCCATTCGTCTCGGACGTTATGTTTAAAAGCTGCTAAGGCTTCGGCGTCCGGATAGTCGACTATTTGGTTCTTTTGGTGAGAACCTGTTCGAAATTCTGCTACCGACTCTCCGGGCTGTTGGGTTATGTGACTTAAATCGCTCAGCATCCGGAGGGCGGACATAAGTCCCCTGAAAATTTGCTCTAAATCGTCCTCGAGCTCTTCCCAACTTCCAATGGTATTTTCGGGAGGCTTTTGAGCCAATGCCGAGCTGGCCCTTTGAGCTTGAGGGTAGATATTTTATGGCGTGGAGATCGTCTCCTCTATCCATATGTATGTGTAGGATGTAATCCTCAATCCAGACTCGGTCTGTTGTTCGGCGTATGCCTCTATGTTTACTGGGCTTGAATCCGCTGAAATTCATGATCCAAGACCTCGTCGGTGAAACATAGTGGGTGTGCGGCGCCAGATTTAGGTGTGCCGTTATCTTGAACACTCGGCGTGTTGTGTTGCTTCACAGGGCCCTCTTCTCGGCCCATAAATGGACCTGACCGGGCCATCCTTTTTGCGAGGATCTTTATGTGTGTCATGTGCCGGCTTGTGTGCGGTGCCGCTTGCCGCTCTTGGCCTATCCTCTGGTCGTCTATCCGGCCAGGCGGCCTCTTTGATTTTTGATTGTGGGGGCTCTACGACCTCCTCATCAAATTTGGGCAGCAGCTTGCGCTTCGGGTAGCTCTTTGCTTGGTGGCTATTGCCGTATTTGTCCGCGGTCTTGAGTACTTTGCTCCACCTCATTCTGAGTATGTCTTCTGCTGTTTTGAGCTTCCGTTTCTGCTTCTTCAAACTTCTTGCAGTGGCGACAAGCCTTTTGCGAAGGCTCCTATGCTCCGGTGGTGTGTCCGGCGTGAGATCGTCTGGACTGTTGTTTTCGCCGAGGATGGGTTGATTGTCCGACTCATCCTGTTCGGATGGTTGCTTGGTTGCATGTTCATCATCCACTGGTTTGCCCTGCTCTACGGCTAGGTCATTATGGGTGCTGTTGTTGTCGAGGCGGGACTTGGGGCGGTGCTTGCGTCGCCGTTTTGGTTGTTTTTTGGGGGAATTCTCCTTCGCCGCGTCCCGTTGTTCCTCGTTGTCGCTCCCTTTTGGGGTGTCCACCATATATATATCATGAGTTGAGGTGGCTTTCTAGTGCCCGGTAGGCACTGGTTCTTGGTCGTCTCCGGCATCATCGTTCATTCTGTCGATGTCTTCGGAGTCGTAGTCTAGCATGTCGGTTAGATCGTCGACAGTGGCTACAAAGTGGGTGGTGGGTGGGCTTTGAATTTCTTCGTCGTCTGCATCCCAACCGTCCTGACCACAGTCCGGCCAGGGCTCTCCTGATAACGAGAGATACTTTAGCGAATTCAGGATGTCGCCAAAGGGTGAGTGCTGAAAGATGTCCGCAGCGGTGAACTCCATGATCGGCGCCCAATCGGATTCGATTGGTAGGGGCGCAGGAGGTTCAGTCCGGCGCCTCGGAGTCACGGGCTTTACAAGGGACAAGGTTAGTATTCGGCCTCATCGCCGTAGAGATTGCAGCCCCCGAGGCGGTGTCTAGCCACCCGTCCTCGATCTGTGCGGTCGGCTCCGAACCAAGGTCGGAGCGGACTCATGTCGCGACCTCGAGGCACCGTCCGGCAGCAGAGCTACATCATGCCCATCGTGATGGTCGCGCACGCCGGTTTGTGGCTCGAATACGTCGAAGATCAAGTCTCCACAGATGTCAGCTGTGATGTTTAGACTTCCAAATCTGACCTGACGGCCAGGGGCGTAACTTTCGATCTGCTCCAGATGGCCAAGTGAATTGGCCCGCAGTGCAAAGCCGCCGAACACGAAGATCTGTCCGGGGAGAAAAGTCTCACCCTGGACTGCGTTATTGTTGATGATTGATGGAGCCATCAAGCCTATCGGTGACGACACAGAGGAACTCCCAATGAAAGCACCAATGTCGGTGTCAAAACCGGCAGATCTCGGGTAGGGGGTCCCGAACTGTGCGTCTAGGCGGATGGTAACAGGAGACAAGGAACACGATGTTTTTACCCAGGTTCGGGCCCTCTCGATGGAGGTAAAACCCTACTCCCACTTGATTGATATTGATGATTTGGTTAGTACAAGAGTGGATCTACCACAAGATCAAGGAGGCTAAACCCTAGAAGCTAGCCTATGGTATGATGGTTGTAATGGTTGTTCGTCCTATGGACTAAAACCCTCCGGTTTATATAGACACCGAAGAGGGCTAGGGTTACACAGAGTCGGTTACAATTGTAGGAGATCTACATATCCGTATTGCCAAGCTTGCCTTCCACGCCAAGGAAAGTCCCATCCGGACACGGGACAAAGTCTTCAATCTTGTATCTTCATAGTCTTGGAGTCCGGCCGATGATGATAGTCCAGCTATCCGGACACCCCCTAGTCCAGGACTCGCTCAAAAGGCATCTGATTATAGAACATCTGAATAATTCGATGCTTAGATAACAAAGGAATTATGATTTCCAAAATGAAGGATAAGAAGTAGACGCTCTGATTAAGAATGGATAAGTTGAACAAACTTAGGGGGTACAATCAATGGCAATTTGATTGGTCGAGAACCAGCTCATGCTTAAAATGACATCTGAGCCGGAAGGGAGAATTCTATTATCTGATTGAGGTTTGCGAGCATTCGCAAAATAATGAATCAAGGGGAACGAAATGATAGTGACAAAGGATGTCAATGGAGATTTGTAGAAATATGGAATTAACCATAGTACCGGAAGGCAAGGAATTCAGGAGCAATAGGCTCCTAAGGAATTTTCAGAAAACCGAATAGTATACTGAAGAATTTTGTGAAACACAAAAACAACTAGGAATGAAGAAATCCTCGATAAGTGTGAGAATTTATGCATCAGTGTAATCGTGCAGAAAAGAGCTGCAAGGCAGTAAGCACGAAGGATTCTTGGAACAACGGGAAGTAGTTCAGGGTATCTTGTAGTAACAAGAGTAATCGAGAATGAAAGTAAGGTTGGTAAGTATAAGTAGCTATCCATAGGGATGTCTCGGTGGTAGGGTTGCAAACCCGATGAACACAAGTTCTCGAAAGAACAACAAAGAGTATCTTCGGAATCTTCTGGTGCAGCAGGCGATCATCTGGAGTGAGGGGCTCTCCGGGAGAAACTATTTTCGAGAACCTAAAGTTAGTTTTTTAGCAAAATCATTTAACCCGAATAGAAGAGAGATCAGAGTCCTAGAGTATAGACAAGGAATAAAAGATCCTAATACCACCCAATGGCGACGTGGGCCCGTAAGCCACACAGCCATGTTAGTAAAACAGTTTTCACTGACTAGACTCAACTTCGTCCAAGAAGTTTAGAAGGGGGATTCCTACAGGCCGTCGGCTCTGATACCAACTTGCGACGCCCCTGATTCAATCGTACACTAATCATGCATGCAAACATGTACGATTAAGATCAGTGACTCACGGGAAGATATCACAACACAACTCTAAAAACATAAATAAGTCATTGAAAGCATCATATTACAAGCCAGGGGCTTCGAGCACTCGAATACAAGTGCTCGATCATAGACGAGTCAGCGGAAGCAACAATATCTGAGTACAGACATAAGTTAAACAAGTTGCCATAAGATGGCTAGCACAAACTGGGATACAGATCGAAAGAGGCGCATGCCTCCTGCCTGGGATCCTCATAACTACTCCTAGTCGTCGTCAGCAGCCTGCACATAGCAGTAGGCACCTCCAGTGTAGTAGTCGTTGTCGACGGTGGCATCTGGCTCCTGGGCTCCAACTTCTGGTTGCGGCATCCGAGAAGAAGAGGAAAACGGGGGAAAAGAGGGAGCAAAGCAAGCGTGAGTACTCATCCAAAGTACTCGCAAGCAAGGAGCTACACTACATATGCATGGGTATATGTGTAAGAAGGCCATATCAGTGGACTGAACTGTAGAATGCCAGAATAAGAGGGGGATAGATAGTCCTATCAAAAACTACGCTTCTGGCAGCCTCCGACTTGCAGCATGTAGAAGAGAGTAGATTGAAGTCCTCTAAGTAGCATCGCATAGCATAATCCTACCCGACGATCCTCCCCTTGTCGCCCTGTGGAAAAGCGATCACCGGGTTATCTGCAGAACTTCTCTGGGTGTGTTTTATTAAGTATCTGGTTCTAGTTGTCATAAGGTCAAGGTACAACTCCGGGTCGTCCTTTTACCGAGGGACACGGCTTTTCGAATAGATAAACTTCCCTGCAGGGGTGCACCACATAACCCAACACGCTTGATCCCATTTGGATGGACACACTTTCCTGGGTCATGCCCGGCCTCAGAAGATCAACACGTCGCAGCCCTACCTAGGCCAACAGAGAGGTCATCACGCCGGTCTAAACCTAAGCGCACAGGGGTCTGGGCCCATCGCCCTTAGCACACCTGCACGTTGCGAATGCGGCCGGAAGCAGAACTAGCCCCCTTAATACAAGAGCAGGCTTACGTTCCAATCCGGCGCACGCCGCTCAGTCACTAACGTCAAGAAGGCTTCAGCTGATACCACGATGCCGAGTGCCCATATCTTTCCCACATAGTTGGTTAGTGCGTATAGACCAAAAGGCCAGACTCAGATCAAATACCAAGATCTCGTTAAGCGTACTAAAGATGTAACCGTTCACGCCAACCAGGGCCAGACCCACCTCTCTCCTAGGTGGTCTCAACCTGCCCTGTCGCTCCGCCTCAAAATAACAGTTGGGGGCTGTCGGGAACCCAGGCACCTCTACCGGGATGGAGCCACCTGCCCCTTTAGCCCCGATCTCCGAACAGTATCATAAGTAATGTAACAGTATAAAGTATATAGCATATGCCCGTGATCACCTCCCGAAGTGATCACGGCCCAGTAGTATAGCATGGCAGACGGACAAGAGTGTAGGGCCACTAATGGAACACTAGCATCCTATACTAAGCAGTAGGATAGCAGGTAAGGGTAACAACTGTAGCAACAATGACAGGCTATGCATCAGAATTGGATTAACCAAAAGCAGTAACATGCTATGCTACTCTAATGCAAGCAGTATAGAGAAGGAATAGGCGATATTTGGTGATCAAGGGGGGGCTTGCCTGGTTGCTCTGGCAAGAAGGAGGGGTCGTCAACACCGTAGTCGAACTGGGCAGCAGCAGCGTCGGTCTCGTAGTCTACCGGAGAGAAGAGGGGGAAGAAATAGTAAATACAATGCAAACATAAGCATGACGATGCACGACATGACAATGAGTGGTGTTAGGAGTGCTCCAACGCGGTAGTAGGTGATACCGGCGAAAGGGGGAAACATCCGGGAAAGTATCCCCGGTGTTTCGCGTTTTTGGACATGTGATCCAGAGGGGAAAAGTTGTAGGTTCACTATGCTAGGGACACGTGGCGGACGAACGGGCTGCGTATCTGCGTTTCATGTACAAAGTTTTTCCATCCGAGCTACGTTTTATTTTATATTAATTTTAAAAGATTTAATGATTTTTAGAATTTATTTAATTATTTAATTCTAACATTATCCAGAATAGTGTATGCTGACGTCATTATGGTCAGCAGTCAACATGGCGTTGTGTGGGTCAAACTGACATGTGGGTCCCAACTGTCATTGAGTGTTAAGTAACCTAACAGATTAATTAATTAACCTAAGTGATTAGGTTAATCGAATCAGGATTAAATAAGTTAATTAATTACTTAATTAATTAGTTAATTAATATTTTATTTATTATATATATATTTTAATTCCTTTTTTTATTTTTACAAAAACGTTCTGGGGGCTTGGCCTAGGTTGTCAATGGCCAGAGGCCTTAGCGGGCGCGTGGGCGGCAGGTTACGGGCACAGACGACAGCCCAATTGGGCGCTTGCCCAGGCCAACGGGGTGGGGGGCCATCGCCGGGCGACGACCGGGGCCACGACCAGGCCGGCCGGGAACGACACCGGCGAGAGAGTGGCGGACAGCAGCGGAGGACAGCGGGGTCACGCGAGGGACGGCCAGGGAGCAGGGCAGCAGAGAGGGAAGGTGAGGCGATCAAGATCGGGCCGGGCGACGCAGGCGCGTGGGGCGCGGAGTTGGCCGCGGGGGAGGGCGGGTGGGGAGTGGGGGGACGGTCCGCGCGAGCTGGGACGACGACCGCGGGGCTGGCAGTGAGCGAGCACGACGGAGCCAGAGCGGGGGCCGCGGGACAAGGTAGAAGCTCGACCGGAGCGAGCTCATGGCGGCGGGAGTGAGCAGAGGCGGTAGCAGGGCGGGCGTGGCAGCTGTCGGGAACGCGCGAGCTGCGTGCAGTCGAGCAAACATGTGCTTGGGGGCAGCTCGCAGCAGACGGGTAAGCGCAGTTCGATGGCGCGGGGCACGGCGTGCGACTGAGGAGGAGAGGAGGAGATCGGGGCCTCACCACGGGCAATGGGGTCTAGGCAATGGGGGTTGAGGAGGGGGATGGAGACGGCGCGAGGCAGGGGATGCGGTCCGGTGGGGAAGGGCTCCGACGACGGCGGAGCGGTCCGGCGAGTCGAGGAGGCCCTCGAGCAGCAGCGGGCGGGGCGCGGTCATCGGGGGTCGTCGCCCTGATCTAGATCGGATCGGGAGGGGAAGCGAGATGGAGTGGGGGAAGTGGGGGGGGGGGCGCGACGGGTTAGGGTTTCGGGGTAGTGGGGGATAAGGTAGGATGGGGTGGGCCGGTTAGGGCCAGATGGGCTGGCCAGCTTGGTCGTCGAGCCCATTGCCGAGAGTCCTCCTCTTTTATTTTGTTTTTAGTTTTGTTCTTTTCTTTTTAGTTATTATTCTTTTCTATTTATTTTTAGTTTCCTCTAAGCTTCTGTTTTATAAAAATTACCACTAGTACCTAAACCTGCATTTATAATTTATACTACTTCCACATCAATTATTTACCCAAAACAAAAAAGTTTAATATTTAATAAAATCCAATATGTATTTATTTAATTGTTTTAACTCCTATTTTAATTACCTGACTGCATCTAAACCTTTTGTAACAATGTGGTTGCTCCACCATTACTAATTATGCATTATTTGGATCACTCCGAACATTTTATTTTTATTATTTGAAAACTTTTATTGTTTGCTAGAATTTGAATTTGAATTCGAATCGATTTCAAACTAGTACGAGATTAGCAACTATAACTGAGGTGACGTGGCATCGTTAACGCGGGATTACTATAGCCTAATTATCCGGGTGTCACACGTGATAACCCACAAGTATAGGGGTTCGACACAAATTTATTGATTCGACACAAGGGGAGCCAAATAATATTCTCAAGTATTAGCAGTTGAGTTATCAATTCAACCACACCTGGATAACTTAGTATCTATATCAAAGTATTTAGTAGCAAAGTGGTATGGAAGTAACGGTAACAGTAGCAAAAGTAACAGTAGCAGTTTTCTAGTAATTGTAACAGCAACAACGGTAAAGTAACTAAGCAAAGGGCAATATGTGAAAAGCTCGTAGGCATTGGATCAGTGATGGATAATTATGTCGGATGTGATTCATCATGTAATAGTTATAACATAGGGTGACACAGAACTAGCTCTAGTTCATCAATATAATGTAGGCATGTATTCCGAATATAGTCATACGTGCTTATGGAAAAGAACTTGCATGACATCTTTTGTCCTACCCTCCCGTGGTAGCGGGGTCCTATTAGAAACTAAGGGATATTAAGGCCTCCTTTTAATAGAGTACCGGACCAAAGCATTAACACTTAGTGATTACATGAACTCCTCAAACTACGATCATCACCGGTAAGTAACCCGATTATTGTCACTTCGGGGTTAACGGATCATAACACATAATAGGTGACTATAGACTTACAAGATAGGATCAAGAACTCACATATATTCGTGAAAACATAATAGGTTCAGATCTGAAATCATGGCACTCGGGCCCTAGTTACAAGCATTAAGCATAGCAAAGTCATAGCAACATCAATCTCAGAACATAGTGGATACTAGGGATCAAATGCTAACAAAACTAACTTGATTACATGGTAAATCTCATCCAACCCATCACAGTCCAGCAAGCCTACGATGGAATTACTCACACACGGCGGTGAGCATCATGAAATTGGTGATGGAGGATGGTTGATGATGACGACGGCAACGAACCCCCCTCTCTGGAGCCCAGAACGGACTCCAGATCTGCCCTCGCGAGAGAGTTTAGGGCTTGGCGGCGGCTCCATATCATAAAATGCGATGAATCTTTCTCTTTGATTTTTTTCTCCCCGAACGTGAATATATCAAGTTGGAGTTGAGGTCGGTGGAGCTCCAGGGGCCCACGAGGTAGGGGGCGCTCCCTAGGGGGGGCACCCCCACCCTCGTGGACAAGGTGTGGGCCCCCTGACGTTGATTCTTTCGCTAATATTTTTTATTAATTCCAAAAAGTTTCTCCGTGGATTTTCAGGTCATTCCAAGAACTTTTATTTCTACACAAAAATAATACCATGGCAGTTCTGCTGAAAACAGTGTCAGTCCGGGTTAGTTCCATTCAAATCATGCAAGTTAGAGTCCAAAACAAGGGCAAAAGTGTTTGGAAAACTAGATAGGACGGAGACGTATCAACTCCCCCAAGCTTAAACCTTTGCTTGTCCTGAAGCAATTCAGTTGACAGATTGAAAGTGATAAAGAAAAACTTTTACAAACTCTGTTTGCTCTTGTTGTTGCAAATATGTAAAGCCAGCATTCAAGTTTTCAGCAAAGATTATGAGCTAACCATATTCACAATAACACTTAGGTCTCATGTTTACTCATATCAATGGCATAATCAACTAGCGAGCAATAATAATAAATCTTGGACGACAACACTTTCTCAAAACAATCATAATATGATATAACAAGATGGTATATCGCTAGCCCTTTCTGAGACCGCAAAACATAAATGTAGAGCACCTCTGAATATCAAGGACTGACTAAACATTGTAATTCATGGTAAAAGACATCCAGTCATAGTCATACTCAATATAAATTAACAGTAATGTATGCAAATGACAGCAATGCTCTCCAGTGGGTGCTTTTTAATGAGAGGGCGATGACTCAACATAAAAGTAAATAGATGATCCCTTCGCAGAGGGAAGCAGGGATTTGTAGAGGTGCCAGAGCTCGATTTTGAAATAGAGATAAATAATATTTTGAGCGGTATACTTTCAATGTCAACATAGCAACTAAGAGATCTCGATATCTTCCATGCAACACACATTATAGGCGGTTCCCAAATAGAATGGTAAAGTTTATACTCCCCGTACACCAACAAGCATCAATCCATGGCTTGCCCAAAACAACGGGTGCCTCCAACTAACAATAATCCTGGGGGAGTTTTGTTTGTGATTATATTTGATTTAAGCATGGGACTGGGCATCCCGGTGACCAGACATTTTCTCATGAATGAGGAGCGGATTCCACTCCTCTTGAGAATAACCTGCCTAACATGGAAGATACAAACAACCCTAGTTGATACATGAGATGTTCGAGCATACAAAACAGAATCTCATTTGAAGGTTTGGAGGTTGGCACATACAAATTTACTTGGAACGGCAGGTAGATACTGCACATAGGAAGGTATGGTGGACTCATATGGAATAACTTTGTTGTTTATGGAAATGGATGCACAAGTAGTATTCCCGCTTAGTAAGTGAAGGCTAGCAAGAGACTGGGAAGCGACCAACTAGAGAGCGACAATAGTCATGAACATGCATTAAAATTAATCAACAATGAGTGCAAGCATGAGTAGGATATAATCCACCATAACATAAATATCGTGAAGGCTATGTTGATTTTGTTTCAACTACATGCGTGAACATGTGCCAAGTCAAGTCACTCAAATCATTCAAAGGAGGATACCACCCTATTATACCACATCACAACCATTTTAATAGCATGTTGGCACGCAAGGTAAACCATTAAAAATTACTGGCTAATTAAGCATGGCATAAGCAACTATAATCTCTAATTATCATTGCAAACATGTTTATTCATAATAGGCTGAATCAGGAACGATGAACTAATCTTATTTACAAAAACAAGAGAGGTCGAGTTCATACCAGCTTCTCTCATCTCAATCATTTCATCATATATCGTCATTATTGCCTTTCACTTGCACGACCAAATGATGTGGATAATAATAATAGTGCACGTGCATTGGACTAAGCTAGAATCTGCAAGCATTCAATTCAAGGGAGAAGACAAGGTAATATGGGCTCTTGGTTAAATCAATAATAATGCAAATGAGAGCCACTCAACATTTTCATCATGGTCTTCTCCTCTCGACCCCCAAATAAAAGAAAAGAAATAAAACTATTTACACGAAAAAGCTCCCAACAAGCAAAAGAAGAATGAGAAATCTTTTTGGGTTTTCTTTTAATTATTAATACTATAGGCATGGAAAGTAAACTAGCTAAAAGCTATGACTAATTAATTTTTTTGTTTTTTCTTAAGATTATTGAAACACACAAGAAGAAAGCTAGAAAAGAAAATAAACTAACATGGATAGTACAATGAAAAAGTGTGAGCATGGACAACTAGAATGTGTGTGTGAACATGAATGTAATGTCAGTGAGAAATACGTACTCCCCAAAGCTTAGGCTTTTGGCTCAAGTTGGTCTATGCCCATGGATGGCCTGGCAGATATACGAAGTTGTAACTGGGGTCGTACTGAGATGCAGTAGCCATCGCCTCACAAGCTGCAGCCTGGAGGCGAGCTGCCTCCATCCTCCTCTCATACTCGTTCGCCTCCTCCCTGGTTATAAGATATCTTCTTTTTGCCTGATAGTCAAAGAAAGCAGGAGCAGGGAGAGTAATATGGATAGCGCGACGTCTATCAAAGATTAGTCGATACTGGAGGATTTGTTCATTCCTCTCAAGAAAATGATGATTAACCAAGGTATTATAATCTAAACAAGCAGGAGGCGACTCCATATCATTTTCATGTATGTGTATCTCAAGAAAATTAGCTACGCGGGTTGCATAAATCCCACCAAAAAAGTCTCCAATTAAAGCATTATTATGCAACCTACGTGCAACAATGGCCCCAAGTTATATTGTTTATCTCCTAATACAGCACTCTTGAGAACACTAAGATCTAGAACACACATGTGCCAAGCTTCATCTTTACCGTTAATGCATCTACCTATGAAGAGAGAAATATAATGTATAGCAGGAAAATGAATGCTCCCTATGGTAGCTTGTGCTATTTCTCTAGATTCTCCCAAAGTTATACTAGCAAGAAAGTCTTTATATTCAGATTTACGAGGTTCATTGACACTGCCCCACTGCGGGGGTTTACAAGTAGTAGTAAAATCTTCTAGGTCCATGGTATATGATTTATCACAAAGATCAAACAAGACATTGTGAGAATTGCGTGAAGATGTAAATTTATACCTTCTCACAAAGGAATCGGTTAAATGGTAATATTGAGGGCACTTATCTTGCGTGAAGTCCTCAAGACCAGCATTACGCACATATGCATCAAATTCATCCTTGAGGCCCGCTTTGACCATAAACTCCTCTGACGGCCATTCACAAGGCCGCACGTAAGCTTCCCTCGATGGTTCATCGTCCTGCTCACGTATTGCGAGCCTGGGTCCTTGCTTCCTTGAAGAACCACCTTGGTACATTTTTCTAGACATATTTCTTCCTCTGAAAAATTTCTGAAAATTTTAGTAACTCAAAATAAAAGTGAACCAAACTCAATAAAATTGATAGCAACTACTCCCACAAGTGCCTAGAGACTATATCATGCATTAGAACTACTTGGGACCATATAAATTTGACATGCAAGCTCAAGAATAGGGTCACCTTAGCAGGAAAAATTTGCAATGAATAAAGCACTAGAACAAAAACTAATTGGACCATTAGAGGAGTCACATACCAAAGATCAATCCCCCAAAGCAGTTTTGTGAATGGAGCTTTGAGCAAGGAGATCGAAAATGGCAGCAAAATGAGCTAGAACTCGTGCTTGAGCTGGATAGTGCTTTTTTTGGGAGGAAGAAGGAGAGCATGGGTGCAGGAATAAGTGGAGGGGGCCACCATGGGCCCACGAGGTAGGGGCGCGCCCCATGGGGGTGGGCGTGCCCTGGACCCTCGTGGCCAGGTGGTAGCTCCCCCTGCTGTGTTCTCAGTGCCAGATATTCTCAAATATTCCAAAAAATTATACTAAATTTTCAGGGCATTTGGAGAACTTTTATTTTTGGGGTATTTTTTATTGCATGGATAAATCAGAAAACAGACAGAAAAATACTATTTTTGCTTTATTTAATCTAAATAACAGAAAGTAAAAAGAGGGTACAGAAAATTGTGCTTTCTAACTTCATCCATCTCATGCTCATCAAAAGGAATCCACTAACAAGGTTTATCAAGTCTTGTTAACAAACTCATTCCGAATCGCATGAAAACCAAAGAAATTTCGAATAACACCAAGTTACCTCAACGGGGATATGTATATCCCCAATAATAAGAATATCATATTTCTTCTTAACAGTAGGAAGTGGAAATTCAAAACGTCCAATAATAATTGATGGAATTTTTCCAATAGAATTGATATTGTGAACTTGAGGTTGTTTCCTCGGAAAGTGTAACATATGCTCATTACCATTAACATGAAAAGTGACATTGCCTTTGTTGCAATCAATAACAGCCCCTGCAGTATTCAAAAAGGCTCTACCAAGGATAATTGACATACTATCATCCTCGGCAATATCAAGAATAACAAAGTTCGTTAAGATAGTAACGTTTGCACCCACAACAGGCACATCCTCAAGAATACCGACAGGTATAGCGGTTGATTTATCAGGCATTTGCAAAGATATTTCAGAAGGTGTCAACTTATTCAATTCAAGTCTACGATACAAAGAGAGAGGCATAACACTAACACCGGCTCCAAGATCACATAAAGCAGTTTTAACATAGTTTCTTTTAATGGAGCATGGTATAGTTCGTACTCCTGGATCTCCAAGTTTCTTTGGTATTCCACCCTTAAAAGTGTAATTAGCAAGCATGGCGGAAATTTCAGCTTCCGATATCTTTCTCTTATTTGTGATAATATCTTTCATGTACTTAGCATAAGGATTCACTTTAAGCATATCAGTCAAACGCATACGCAAAAAGATAGGTCTAGTCATTTCAGCAAAGCGCTCAAAATCCTCATCATCCTTTTTCTTAGATGGCTTAGGAGGAAAAGGCATGGGTTTCTGAACCCATGGTTCTCTTTCTTTACCGTGCTTCCTAGCAACAAAGTCTCTCTTATCATAACGCCGATTCTTTGATTGTGGCTTATCAAGATCAACAGCAGGTTCAATCTCTACATCATTATTATTGCTAGGTTGAGCATCAACATGAACATTATCATTAACATTGTCACTAGGTTCATGTTCATCACCAGATTGTGTTTTAGCATGAGAAATAGAAATATCATTGGGATTCTCAGATGTGTCTACAACACGTTCACTAGAAGCATGCAAAGTCCTATCATTTTTCTTCTTCTTCTTTTTAGAAGAACTAGGTGCATCAACATTATTTCTCTGAGAATCTTGCTCAATTCTCTTAGGGTGGCCCTCAGGATAGAAAGGTTACCGAGTCATTCTACCCGTTCTAGTCGCTACTCTAACAACAAAGTCATGTTTAGTATTTAATTCATCAAGCAAATCATTTTGAGCTTTAAGCACTTGTTCTACTTGAGTGGTAACCAGAGAAGCATATTTACTAATGAGTTTAAGTTCACCTTTAACTCTAGACATATAATCACTCAAGTGTTCAACCATATAAGCATTTTGTTTCAATTGTCTACCAACATAAGCATTGAAATTTTCTTGTCTAGCCATAAAGTCAACAAATTCATCCAAGCATTGGCTAGCAAACTTAGTAGACGGGATTTCAACTTTGTCATATCTATAGGGAGAATTTACCTTTACTACCCGTGTCGGGTTATCGAGACCATATGTTTCTTCAATAGGTGGTATATTAAGACCATGTATTTCTTCAACAGGAGGTAAATTCTTAACATCTTCAGCTTTAATACCTTTTGCTTTCATAGATTTCTTTGCGTCTTGCAAATCTTCAGGACTGAGAAACAGAACACCTCTTTTCTTAGGAGTTGGCTCAGGAGTTGGCTCAGGAAGTGTCCAATTATTTTCATTAGTCAACATATTATTCAACAACAATTCAGCTTGATCGATAGTTCTTTCCCTGAAAACACAACCAGCACAACTATCTAGGTGGTCTCTGGAAGCATCGGTTAGTCCATTATAAAAGATATCAAGTATTTCATTTTTCTTGAGAGGATGATCAAGCAAAGCATTAAGTAATCAGAGAAGCCTCCCCCAAGCTTGTGGGAGACTCTCTTCTTCAATTTGCACAAAATCATTTATTTCCCTTAAAGCAGCTTGTTTCTTATGAGCAAGGAAATATTTAGCAGAGAAGTAATAAATCATATCTTGGGGACTACACACACAACCAGGATCAAGAGAATTAAACCATGTTTTAGCATCACCCTTTAATGAGAACGGAAATATCTTAAGGATATAATAGTAGCGAGATTTCTCATCATTTGTGAATAGGGTGGCTATATCATTCAACTTAGTAAGATGTGCCACAACATTTTTCAGATTCATAGCCATAAAAAGGATCAGATTCAACCAAAGTAATTATCTCAAGATCGACAGAGAAATCATAATCCTTATCAGTAACACAGATAGGTGAAGTAGCAAAAGCAGGGTCATATTTCATCCTAGCATTCAGAGATTTCTGTTTCAGCTTAGCTAATAATTTCTTAAGATCAGACATTGCAAGCAAGAAAATCTCTAGCAGTTTCTTCATCCATAACATAACCCTCGGGACAACAGTCAATTCATATTTAGGGGGAGAACCTTCATCATCACTATCATCAATAATATCAGTTTCAAGAATTTTATTCTCTCTAGCCCTAGCAAGTTGTTCACCAAGATATTCACCTAATGGCATAGTAGTATCAAGCATAGAAGTAGTTTCATCATAAGTATCATGCATAGCAGAGTGGCATCATCAACAACATGCGACATATCAGAATTCATAGCAGAAGCAGGTTTAGGTGTCGCAAGCTTACTCATAACTCAGCCTGTGCATTCGGTTTTTTTCGGTTTGATTCGGTTCGGTTTATACGGTTTTTGGTTTATATGGTTTTTATACTTTGGTTTATACGGTTTTATACATAGATACGGT
Source organism: Aegilops speltoides (assembly GCA_021437245.1). NCBI lineage: Eukaryota > Viridiplantae > Streptophyta > Magnoliopsida > Poales > Poaceae > Aegilops > Aegilops speltoides. The sequence continues at coordinate 506,413,381 of CM038143.1, forward strand.
TCGGTTTCAGTAATAACCGTTTGCTTTCTGTTTGGTTTCGGTAATAACCAAAATAACCAAAGTTGACGCGAATTTTTAATCAACACATGGTTTGGCCACATGGAAAAACAAATTTAGTACTTGTCCAACACAACTACAACCTAGTTACCTACTTGAAGAAACTCTGAAACATGAAGAATTTATGTTCCAGTACAACAATCTAGTAGAAGACTATGGGTACAACTACAAGCACTAATTTAGAACATGTCCAGTGAAACCACATGAAGAAATTCTGGAACAAAAACTTGTCCAGTACAAGCACAAGCGGAACTAAACATGCCCAGTACAAGCACACATGAAATTCTGGAATACATGAAGATAACAAACTTCAGTACAAAGTGCAAATTCTGGAACAACCAAAGTTCAGGATAGTACAGTACATGTGCAACACATGACACACAAACAAAAGGTGCAGATCGAGATAAAATGGCATTTGTTTCATCACTTCAAGGCTTCAGGCAGCAAGTTTCCACTCCAGCTCCACGCATGAAGATCAATCAATCGATATTGTCACATTATCATTTAAATGAATGGCACCCACTTCTTCAAAAACAACAGAAATATTGCATGATCAATTAAATAGCATTAATGTTGCATGATCATTGAAGTAATAGAAATACACATTCATTTAAATACCTTCCTCCAGCCTAGTCAACTCAGCAAGATCAGCTTCAACATTGATACACTTAGAACGCAACCAATCTTGTGTGCATATCAACGACTGCAGTGTCGCTGGTGTTAAAGAGGTTCTGAAGTCATAGAGAATACGACCACTAGTGCTGAAAGCTGATTCAGAAGAAACCGTAGAGATGGGGATTGCTAGTATATCACGAGCCATTTTTGAAAGGACGGGAAAGCGAGGAGCATTGCACTTCCACCATTCAAGAAGGTCAAATTCAGCAGTCAACTCTTCTGTATCCTCAGCTAGGTACTTGTCTAATTCAGTTCTGGTATTTGTTCTAGTGCCACCCTCTCCGCAAACTCTCATTCTTTTCTGGTTGTATCGTGACCTCACTAGAGAATTTTCAAAAGCATTTGCACTAGGTCGAGCTTGTGATGCTAATTCGCTAGGAGTACTGGTTCCATATAACTCTCTGTATTCTCTAAAAAGAGAGACAAATTCATTGTGGGAAGATGTCAAGATTCTATTACCTATTATACTGCCATTGGTGTCTTCAATCATGTCCTTAAAGAAATGAGATTCGTTGGTCCTTGCATAAAGAATTAAGACAAGACAAGACAACTTAGAAGGGCATTAAGAACAACAGCTATATATATTTGACAAATGAACAACAACCAATCAACCATATACCTTGGATCAAGGATGGCGGCAATGAATATATACTTGTTCATCTTTTCAGGATCACCCCAATACTTCTCATACATGGTTTTCATCTTGGTAGCCATGCATTTAAATATTTCATCATCACCACAGATCACATGTTCAGTCCATTCACCCAACATAAAATGTACATCAGCAATATCTTCCAAGAAGGTGTTGGCTGTAACGTACTTAGTGCCAGAAACCTTATTAGTGAGGAGATAGAAGTGTTGGAGGAATTGTTTGAACTCACGAACATACACCCAATCACTTTGAGTTGGAGGACCCCGCTGATCAGGAGTATCAGGCTTAGGTTCTGGACCAGTTTTTTCTAACTCGGTCTTGTAGTTGGGATCCTAAAGTGCATATTGCTCAAATGCCCTCTCAAATTTTTCAGCAGTCTCTAGCATTATAAATGTGGAGTTCCATCTAGTAACCACATCAATATTAATCAAACCTTTACTTGCTACCTTGCTAAGCTGCACACACTTTTTAAATAAATCCAATCTAGTTGGGGAGGCTCTCACAAACTTGATAGCACTTTGAATTCTATTATTGGATGGCATATTATATTTAGCCCGTCTTGGACCACTAGATTAACAATATGTGCCACACACCTCATGTGAAGATACTGACTTCTTGCATGTGTACAACCCCTATTAGTCAAAGACCTCTTCATGTATGCTAGCAAGTGTCATTAGAACTTGCATTATCAACAGTAATAGTGCACACTCGCTCAATGCCCCACTCAATAAGTAATTTTTCTAATGATTTCCCAATGTCATCCCCTTTGTGTCCATCTACCAAGACAAAGTTAATAATATTTTTTCTAAGATTCCACCCAGAATCAATGAAATGTGCAGTAAGGACCATGTAGCTTTGTTGTCTTTTTGATGTCCATGTATCAGTGGTGAGGCAAACAGTTTGACGTGATTCAATGAAATGTTTTCTAAGCATAGCTTTCTCAACTTCATAAAGAGCAATGATATCTCTATACATAGTTGTCCTAGATGGTACAGTGAACCTTGGGCAAGCTTTAGCCATGAACAACCTAAAACCTTCTTTCTCTGCGAATATGAATGGAAGCTCATCTATCACTATCATGCGAGCAAATGCTTCGCTAACTTCTTTCTCAAATGGTTGACTAAAGAAGCAGTACCTGCCAATGCGGATTTGCAACCCAGTACAGCATCACAGTAGTTGCAATTAGCATGATCAGGATCATCTTTCTGAACTGTGAAGTGCATCCATGCCTTTGACCTCTTCCGACTCCCCACACACACTACCGGGGGTAACATCGGGATCTATTGAGAGAGGTTGATCAGTAGCAGAACCAGCGCCAAGGTTAACTCTAACACTCTCGGACACCTGAAAAAATTAAGTCAGGTAGTTTTGATTCAGTATCAATGACCATCATCAGAACCAATACTAAAAAAGTTGCTGGAAAACTAAATAGCAAACACACATGTTCAGTAATGGGAGATCTGGAAGATTCTTACCATCCCGTCGCGGCGGATCTTGTCCTCCTCGGGCTCCCACGGCGGCTGTAGCACGGAGGAGCAGGCCGGAAGGAGCGGGCCGGGGAGGAGCGGGGCCGGGTGGGGAGGAGTGGGCCGGGGAGGAGCTTCACCTCCGGCGGGGAGGAGCGGGGCCTGATGGTCGATGGGATGATGGATGCACGCGCCAGAAGCCCAGAACCAGAAGAACCTGCGGTCGGGAGGAGCTACGAGCTAGGGCGCCGCCGCCATGCTCTGCTCTGTGCCTGACCGCGTGCGTGAGGGAGAGGGACTGCCGGACTGGTCTAGGGTTGAACGGGAATCGGGGAATGAAAGGAAAGGCCAGTTGGGCTGGGCCGGGGAACTGGGAACGTGGTGTGTATGTGGGCTTTTTAGGTTTTCTTCGGTTTAACCGAATTATTTTGTTTTTAAACCGAAAAAACCATATTGTATATGGTTTGCTATTTTGTAAACTGAAACCATAACCAGAACCTGAAAAAACTGTAATTTAAGTTCGTTTTGGTTTTTTCGGTTTGGTTTTTGGTTTTCGGTTTGGTTTTGCACAGGGTGACTCATAATAGAAGGAGAATCAAGTGCAGAGCTAGATGGCAGTTCCTTACCTCCCCTCGTAGTTGAGGTATAAATCTTAGTTCTTTCGTCTTTCAAGTTCCTCTTAGTGATCAGCAGATATAAATCACAAGCGACTCAAAGAATAGATCTATGCTCCCTGGCAACGGCACCAGAAAATAGTCATGATAACCCACAAGTATAGGGGATCACAACAGTTTTCGAGGGTAGAGTATTCAACACAAATTTATTGATTCGGCGCAACACTAGTGCAAAACCGGGGAATAGCACCGGTTTGTAAGGCCCTTTAGTGCCGGTTACATAACCGGCACTAAATTGTGGTCACTAAAGCCCCCCCCCTTTAGTACCGATTCAGCACGAACCGGTGCTAAAGGGCAACCACGTGGCACGAGCCAGCTCCGGGGGCCTGGAGCCCTTTAGTACCGGTTGGTAACACCAACCGGTACTATAAGGTTTGGTGGGTTTTTAGTTTTATGATTTCTTTTTCATTTAATTTTGTGTTTCCATTTTAATTCTTTTTTGTTTGCTGGTATTTTACGATACTACACATTGTACACGTTATGCATATATATATAAATAGAATTTCTAGTAGAACCAATCATCGAGTTCAACATGATTGTCATGATATTATAAGCGTTCATATATAACACCACAAAAGCAAATCACTTAAGTTCAGAACGAAGAACACGGACATGAAAGGACAAGTACTAATTAAGAGAAGCATGAAGAACTAGCTGAATCACTCCTGCTAGCTACTCTCTCTATGGTAAAATAGCATAGAACATGTATAGCTCTCCGTATTGATCATACTGGAGCATGCCGATGAACCTGTCTCCTAATCGTGGGCTGCGCTTCTCATTGCTGCCCCCTAGTACTTCTCTGCGATAGTTAACAGTTTTCCTCCAATCTTTCACTATTAAGCATTCATCGCTTCTAGAAATCCTGACATCTGACCTTTAGTCTCTATCCCCTGAGGCACAACTGTCATCGGGAGTCCCTGTTGAAGAATATCATATAGTACTTAATTAATATACTTAGCAATGAAAATTTAGCAAAAAAAATATGTATGCAAAATATGCACTGAGGACAAATAGTAAATATCTTACCATCATTCCTAAATAGATGTGACCGTAGTTCAATACCATCACTATTGGTTGCACGTTTTGAGTACTAACATTTCTAAGTGCAGGAAGAAAATTTGTCTTGACAGTATGAAGATCCTCAAGCCATGAAACATAATGACTTATCTCCTCGCAGTTTAGTTCAGCTCCGGGATAGTAGTAGGTCCTGTCTACCAAGCGCCGGACATGTTTGGTTGAATGGAGATAAGCTGTCAATAGAAATTAGTTGTCAGTTATTTTTGAAATAAGCAATATCAAAGACAAAAATATAGTTGAGAAGAACTCACATAATGGTAGAATTGGAGGCGTCTGCACATCGACCCATATGTCTATTACCTTCAATATCATCTTTCGGACGAATATCAAAGGTGATAACCATACCAGGCTCAAATGCATAAGCCTTGCATATAGCTTGCCAAGTTTTGCATTCAAAATAGGTGTACGTGTGTGTATTGTATACTTTGACGTTGAAAGTATAACCATCATGCTCAATTTTCAGGTAAGCTCTCTTTACCTCCATAGTTTCCATATCTTTGAAACCTATCTTATCCAAGACAAAAATTCTTGCATGGCAGGGGATGCGCTAGTTGTCGTGGTTCTAAGTCTGACAGTAGAGTGGGGGGTAGGTATGGAGAGGCAAGGTCCTAGCTATGGCGAGGTTGTAAACACAAGAGATGTACGAGTTCAGGCCCTTCTCGGAGGAAGTAAAAGCCCTATGTCTCGGAGCCCTGAGGCGGTCGAGTGGATTATTTGTATATGAGTTACAGGGGTGCGAACCCTTCTGCCTGTGGAGGGGGGTGGCTTATATAGAGTGCGCCAGGACCCCTGCCAGCCCACGTAATGAAGGGTTTAAGGTACATTAAGTCTGGGGCGTTACTGGTAACGCCCCATATAAAGTGTCTTAACTATCATAAAGTCTACTTAATTACAGACCGTTGCAGTGCAGAGTGCTTCTTGACCTTCTGGTGGTCGAGTGAGTCTTTATGGTCGAGTCCTTCTAGTCAATCGAGTGGGTTCCTCGTAGGTCGACTGGAAGGTGATCTCTTCTAAGGATGTCCTTGGGCAGGGTACTTAGATTAGGTCTATGACCCTACCCTAGGTACATGAATCCATCATTAGCCCCCGAATGGATTGAGGCTTGAGTGAGGAAGGAGTTGATGTTGTTTCTGATTCGCCTTCGCATACTGGTCATGCGTTGTTTTGAACCAAGAATCTCTTTGTTGATAGTGAGCAACTTTTCTTCAGTCGACTCGATCCATTCTTTTCTTTCGTCGAGTGATCTTTTGGACTTTGCCAATTTCCGAGCGACGGATCGCAGGATATCCCGCGTCTGACAGACCGATCTGCCGTTCGCGGATTCTGCGGGATATGAAATTTGGGGAAGCCTTGAAGCGGGAGGACCTTGGCCTTCGGATGGGATAGGGTATAGACGCCTCGATCTTCGTGCCGCTTTTTTCGCCACGTATCGCGTCCGCGCAACTGTTTCGGGATATGATTAGATCGACCGGGCCCACCTGTCATCCACTCGGAAGGGATCTTATCATCGCCCGGTGAGGGTTTTTGAACAGTGCCTCATCATTTCCTCTATGCTCTCCTCGTCTCCGGCCCACGCGCCCGCTCTCGCCCCCGCACAACTTCTCCTCGCGCATCTCGCCGGCAGCCATGGTCAAGGAGAAGACGGCGGCGCTGGAATGCGCGAAGAAGGCGTCGGCGACGGAGAAGGTGAAGGGGAGATCCACCGATCGCAGCGGGTCTTCGTCTAGATCTCGCTTTGCCGAAAAGGCTGGGTCGAGGAGATTGGATCGATCGACCATCACGGAGATGGATCTCCTCGACATGGCCAACGACGGGCTGATCCCCACGGTGCCGCAAGGCTTCAGGAAAAGAGTGGCAACCCAGCCGGAAGAGGGTGAGTCGTGCTTCGGCCACCCATGTCGACCGTGGATTTTCTTTGCCACCGAGTGTTTTCTTCCGTGGTTTTTTGAACTTCTTTGGAGCCCAACTCCACCACTTCACCCCGAACTCTATCGCCTATCTTGCTGCGTTTGTATCCATGTGTGAGAATTTTACGGGCTGTCGACCGCCTTTGGGGCTTGTTCAAGCACATATTCACGTGTCGCTCTCGGACCGTGAAGAAAGCGAGCCAGCGATGAAAAAACCCAAGTTGTCCAAATGTGTGGAGGCACAGGGATCGGTGAGAACAAAGCACCTTCCCAGCCATGACGTTTCCCGAGTCGGTCGGAGGCTGGCGATCGACCTGGTTCTCTGCGGAAAGAGCGGCCTTGAGGCGGTCAGTGGACTCCCTCAATTAACCATGGACCGAGTGAACAAGCCCTCCTCTCTGAAGGTGATTACGGAGGAGAAAGCCGGCGTGAAGATGCTGATGGGCGCGTAGTTCAGTTGGTCGAGGCGAATAGCGGCATGGACCTTTTGGAGGTTTTTCTTAGGCGGCGTATACAGCCTCTTGATTCGGAGCCATTGCATGTCGTTGTCTGCGGAACGAAGGCGAGACTCGGATCCACCGGAAGCGGTCGGCAGCGCCATGGTGGAAAGGTGGATGGCCGCGATCACTGGGAACAAGGATAATCCCCGTGGATCCAGAAAGATTCCTCCACTCGACCATCACAGCGTTCCAGACAAGGTATGTTTGCTCTACCTTCCATTGTATTCTTGTCATATTTATTTCTGTTTGCTCCACAAATCGGTCGATTGATCTTTGTCTTGATGTCTATCAGGCCCTCACCGAGCTGTATTCGATGCCCAATGGAGCACAGGCTCCGACTGAAGAGGAAGAAGCGAGTGGGGGCGAGAGCCAGGAGGAGTGGGACTCGGATGCCGCTGAGGATGATGATGATGATGATGACGATGAGGAGGACGAACAAGAGGAGGAGAAGGAGGTCGCACCACCGCGCTCGGAAAGGCGGTCGAAGCTTGTCCATGACCCTGCGACTGAATGTGGCAAGGGGGTCTGCTATTCTTGTGATCGACCAAGCGCCCTCGGACCACTTCTCTGGCGCCGACTGAAAAGGCGTCGAAGCAGCCCAGGGCGGCCCCGTCAAAGCCGACCAAGCTCCTACCAAAGATGAAGGTGTCCATCCCCACCATATCAGGGTAATCATGCTACTTAAGTCTTCTTGTTTTGTGCGAGCTTTTATCTCTGGTTGACGCTTGAGTTAGTCGGCTGATTCTTTGGAATTGCAGTGCTGCTACTTCTGAGACCTCAGCCAGGGCTGACGACCATGAGATGGAGGACGCAGCAACCTCAAACCCTGGTACTATACTCTTAATTCCGTTTTTAGTCGATTGACTCATGATCTCTAATTCGATTCTTTTCTGTAGCTCCATCCAATGTCGTTATCACTCTTCCTGATGATGATGAAGATGAGGAACCACTGAAGCACAGGAGGAGCGGGAAGCGTCTGCGGTAGGGTGGCCCGAGGATGTGGCGCGCGAGACTCTGGTCGCGGAGGAGGATAACACCACTCGACACACCGTGTCTTTATTTGTGCCGTTGATGAGTGCTCATCCTGCTTCGTCGAGTGCCGCTAACCTTCTCTCTTCACGGCGCACCCGTCCCATCGGACCAAGCCAGCGCTGCTAAGGAAGCGTCATGGCGGGGATCATGATGGAGCAGGTGAAGACCATCCGGGATGCGAACCAGGCAGCTTATGACGCCAGCTCCGCCCTTCAAAGCAATGTTCAGGTCAGTTGAGCATCGCTTGTTCTGTTAGGATATGCTATCAAAACTTTTCTTTCCGGAATCCATAGCAATCACCCACTGGGTGTGTCAATTGAAACTCCGTGTTAGTGGGGGCACGCAGAGTGCACCCGCTGGGTGTAGTCCCCAAGGCTAAGGTCGACTGCTGGCAGTCGGCCTTAGGCTTTATAAGTTCAGTGTTTCCGTCATTCGACTATGGCGAATGGATTTCTTAAACCGGCGGGGGCACGCTGAGTGCACCCACTGGGTGTAGTCCCCGAGACTATGGTCGACTGCTTGAAGTTGATTACAGTCTGAAGAACATGTCTTGAGCGTTTTTTTTTGGGTCGACTGGTCGACTCTATCTTTAATAGAACTAGTGGGGCACGCTGGCGCGCACTTTGGGTGTAATCCCGAGACTACGGTCGAATGTTTGTATTCGGCTGTAGTCTTAGAAATGCATGATTTTCTCTTATCCACTCGTAAGTGAATTACTTTTGATATTTTGTCGATTGGTTCTTCGCAGAAATCTTGTGATCTTGCGGCTCGTTACACCGAGATGGAGCACAAGCACATTCAGCTCGAACTGGATCTGAAGCTGGTTCAGGAGAATCTGATGAAGGCGAAGGAGGAGACCAAAGGTATGTTCGGTGAGACCACGACGACTCCTTTTTCCCTTCATTTGTTTCAAAATCTGACCTTGCTGTAACTTGCAGGCAAGGTGAAGGAGGCCTAGAAGAAAAAATACCTTGAGCTAGCTAAGAAGACCAAGCTTGCTGACGAGAAGTTAGCTTCAGTCACCAAGCCCGAAGAAGAAAATACTAATCTAAAAGCTGCTCTTGGGATTGCCAACAAGGAAGTCGGTCGGTGGCCAACAAAGCTGCTGACCGACCGACAAAGTCAGCCAGTTATTAGGGAAGAAAAATGATCTGGAGGCCTTCCTGGGTGGTCTTGCCAAGAAGTTGTTTCTTATGCTTGAAGGTAACCCTTTACACTCGACAATCATTTTCAGCTGTGATCTTTCCATTCGACCATTGCCTTGACTCTGTGATTGTCCTTGTAGAATTTTGTCAAAACTTTGAAGAAGAGACTAGCCGGCTGGAACCAAACCTGGACCCTGTCAATTCTCCGGTGAACGATGAAGTTTCCATGAATGTTTTCCGACTGGAGTCCCGTGTTGCAGCTGTCGTGGACTATCTTGCGAGGCTGAAGGTCGCCACATCTCGCATCGACTCAACGCTCTGGCCCAGGGAGACACTCCAGAACGACCTCGAGTCGCTGATGGCTCGCCTGAACATGGTCCCTGGTCGAGTGCAGGAGTGGAAAAAGTCCTCGGTTCGGTGCGGTGCAGATGTTGCTCTGTGTCTGGCCCGAGTCCACTGCAAAGATGCTTGCGAGAAGACAAGTGGCGGCTCTCGGGTGGCCAACACCAAGAAACACGACTTCAGGTCCTTCATGGAAACCTTCATCGCTGCTGCCACTCGGATCGCAGATGGAATTGATCTTGATGAGTTCGTTGCACCTTCCAGCCCTCCACAGGAGGGGTAAAAAACTTCTTTTAAGCTCGACACTTTAAATTTGCCTCGGTATGCGAGTGGAGTTATGTCGATAAACCTTAACGGGCTTAGCGCTGAGCACTTCGGTTCCTTTAGGTATCGATCCGAACTTGGATTTGATGTTTGAATATGATTGCTTTTGGCTCGAAATGTCTTTTGCAGGTTCAAAGCAAGACGCTCACTGCAGTCGACTTATTCCTTAATCCACTTAGGCGGAGAGGTTTGCTCTTCACTCGGTAGGATTTTTATATCTTAGGCGAGCACTGGGCTGCAGCTAAGCCCCCGAGTGAGAGGTTTGCTCTTCACTCGGTAGGATTTTTATATCTTAGGCGAGCAGGGCTGCAGCTAAGCCTCCAGTGAGAGGTTTGCTCTTCATTCGATGGGATTTTTATATCTTAGGCGAGCAGGGGCTGCAGCTAAGCCCCAGTGAGAGGTTTGCTTTTCACTTGGTAGGATTTTTATATCTTAGGCGAGCCTGGGCTGCAGCTAAGCCCCAGTGAGAGGTTTGCTCTACACTCGGTAGGATTTTCACATTGTACTTGTGGCGGCTCGGAGGAGAGGTCGCGATCGACCTGCACCTCGTCCTCCTTACTGGCGCACATTGTACTTATGGCGTAGCTCGAGAGAGAGGGTCGCGATCGACCTGCACCTCGTCCTCGTTCTTGACGTCGTTGTATTTGTGGCGTAGCTCGAGAGGAGAGGTCGCGATCGACCTGCACCTCGTCCTCCTTCGGCGCACATTGTCTTGATGGCGTGCTCGGAGGAGAGGGTCGCGATCGACCTGCACCTCGTCATCCTTGCGAGCGTAAATTGAGCTTAGGCGAGTGTTTAAACTGCAGCTAAGCCTCCCGGTGGGAGTCGGCTGCGCCACTCGGTAGGATTTTTATAACTTAGGCGGCGCTGGGCTGCAGCTAAGCCCCGAGTGGAAGTCGGCTTACCACTCGGTGGGATTTTATAACTTAGGCGGCTGGGCTGCAGCTATGCCCCAGTGGAAGTCGGCTTACCAATCGGTAGGATTTTAATAACTTAGGCGAGTACTTGGACTGCAGCTAAGCCTCCGAGTGGAAGTCGGCTTACCACTCGGTAGTATTTTATAACTTAGGCGAGTACTTGGACTGCAGCTAAGCCTCCGGTGGAAGTCGGCTTACCACTCGGTGGGATTTTATTTAAACTTAAGCCAGTTCCAGTGCGGTGGGAGTCTGGCTCACCACTCGGTGAGATTTATTTACAAACATAAGTAAAGCGGATTGCGGCTAAGCCACCCAGAGGGAAAATTTTATTGGACAAATAAAAAGTGACAAAAATTATGGAGGAATTATGACACCATTATTTTGAAATCCATGAACTCTGAAGTACTTTATTACAACTCATCGGTGATAAACTTAAGTGTAAAATGGGCGGAGTAGTTCGCGTTCCAAGCTCGGGGCTCGTCGATATTATGTTTTACGTTGTAAAGGCGGTATGCCCGTTGTGGAGAACTTTGGTGACGATGAAGGTCCTTCCCAAGAAGGAGCAAGCTTGTGTTGTTTCTTGATCCACTCGGAGAACTAAATCCCTTCTGGAAGGATCGACCCCTCACATTTACGGCGTGGAAGCAGCGCAAGTCTTGTTGGTAGATGGTCGATCGGATCGAGCCATCTCCCTTTCTTCCTCTAAAGGTTATTGCGTCCTGCGCTTGTTCAGCTTACGCCGTTGTAGAGTTCAACTCGAGGAGCATTGTGGAAGATCACTCGGCAAGACTGCTTCAGCTCCGTAGACCAAGAAGAATGGAGTTCTTCCGGTCGACCGATTAGGTGTGGTCCGTAGTCCCCAAAGCACCGAGGGAAGTTCGTCGACCCACGCTCCAGCCGCATGCTCGAGATCACGCATCAGTCGGGGTTTCAATCCCTTGAGGATCAGGCCTTTGGCTCGCTCTGCTTGTCCATTCGACTGCGGATGGGCGACTGAAGCATAGTCGACTCGTGTGCCTTGAGAATTGCAGAAATCCCTGAATTCCTCCGAGTCAAAGTTCGACCCATTATCCGTAATGATTGTGTGCGGGACTCCATATCTGAATATCAGTTCCCTGATGAAGCTAACAACAATACCGGCGTCAAGGTTCTTGATTGGCTTGGCCTCAATCCACTTGGTGAACTTGTCATTGCCACGGTACATCGTGAAGCCACTTGACCTGTTCTCAAGGGACCGACCATGTCCAACCCCATCTGCGAAAGGCGGGCGAGTGGAATGGTCTTTAGAGCTGACGCAGCTTGTGTGACATATTTGAGTAGAACCGACATCCCGCACTTGTCCACTATTTCCTTTGCCATCTCATTACGCCTTTGGCGGTAAAATCCGGCTCGGTATGCTTTGGCCACGATGGTCGGGAGGGCGCATGATGACCACAGGTCCCAGTGGATATCATTGAGAATGATTCGACCTTCCTCGGCGTTATGCACTTTTGACCAACTCGATCGCGCTCTCTCTATACAACTGTCCTTTGATAGCGGTAAAGGCCTTGGATCGACAGACGATCTGTCGAGCCTCTTCCTCATCCTCTGGGAGCTCTTTTCTCGGGATATCTGCGATATAGGGAATTGTCGATCGGGTGTGACTACCAAGATCTCCATGACCAAGTCGACCCTTCTTTGGGACTTCAACCTCGGTCGGATCTGTGGCACTCTTGGGCTGTGGAGCTTCTTGGTGAAAGGATCTTCTTTGGTGACGGAGTGTGTATATGCTCCAAGAACACACCACTCGGAATGGCTTCTCTCTTGGAACCTATCTTTGCGGATCATCTCTTGCTGATTCTTGATCGGGGTATGTGATGGAGCTCTAACCCCTCAAACTTATTTTCCAGCTTCCTCCTTTGCATTGCGATATCTAGTCATGGCTGGGCTTCTCCGTCCCACTCCTTCATCACTTGGTTGACCACTAAATCTGAATCGCCATAGACCATCGAGTGACGGACGCCTGAGTGAGATGGCCATGCTCAATCCGTATAAGAGGGCCTCATACTCTGCCTCATTGTTGGAGGAATCAAAGTGTATCTGGAGCACATATCTGAGCTTATCTCCTCTGGGGAAACCAGAACAACCCCACACGGAACCATTCAACATCTTAGAGCCATCAAAGAACATGGTCCAATGCTCAGAGTGAACTTGATCGGCTGCTTTGCTGTTCAATCCACTCGGCGAGAAATCTGCTATTGCACAGGACTTAATGGCTTTCTTTGCCTCAAACTTGATATCAAGGGAAGAAGTTCAATCGCCCATTTAGCCACTCGACCGTTGCATCTCTGTTGTGCAAAATCTCGATAGTGGGCGTCGGCGGCAGCGTGATGGAATGATCGGAGAAATAATGAGCAACCTTCTTCGTGGTCATGTATATTCCATACACAAGCTTCGATAATGAGGATATCTCTGCTTGGATGGATTCAAGACTTGGACAAATAATACATTGGGCGCTGAACTTTGAAGGTTTTCCTTCTTCTTCCCGCTCGACCGTAAGCCTTTGCCTTGGCGACTTGTCCTGTGGCTGCGATATAAAGCAACAGAGGCTCTTTGCTGATTGGAGCAGCAAGCACCGGCTGGGTGGAGAGCGAGCTTTTAGCTCGGCAAGCGCTGCATCGACTTCGGAGTCCACTCGAACTTGCGCCTTCTTCATCGATCGGTAAAGAGGCAATGCCTTTTCACCGAGTCGTGAGATGAATCGACTTAATGCGGCCAAGCATCCGATGGCTTCGGACGCCGTGCACTTTCGCCGCAGGCGTTTCATTAGGAGAATAGTGCCGATCTTCTCTGGATTAGCATCGCTCCCTCGCTCGGAAATGAAAACCGAGTAACTTTCCACGGGAACTCGAATGTGCACTTTGATGGATTGAGCTTGATATCATACCTTACGAGGTTGGCAAATGTTTGGCGAGGTCAGCGAGCAGGTCGGAACCTTTCGTGACTTGACGACGATATCATCCATATCGCTTCCACATTCCGACAAATTTGGTGGTAGACACTTCGAATCATTCGCATAAATGTGGCTCCGGCATTCTTGAGGCCGAATGGCATGGTGATATAGCAGAAGCACCCGAATGGAGTGATGAAAGCTGTTTTTATCTCGTCGGGTCCATATAGACGGATCTAATGATACCTGGAATAGGCGTCTAGAAAAGACAATCTCTCGCATCCTGCGGTCGAGTCAACAATTTGATCTATGCGTGGGAGAGGAAAATGATCTTTCGGGCAGGCCTGATTGATGTGCTTGAAATCAATGCACATTCGGAGCGATTTGTCCTTCTTAGGAACCATGACGACATTAGCGAGCCACTCGGAGTGGTATATCTCTTGGATAAATCCTGCCGCCAACAGTCGAGACACTTCCTCACCAATAGCCTTTCTCTTCTGGACGGCGGACCGTCGAAGATGCTCTTTAACTGGCTTTGCTGATGAGTCTACTCTAAGACGATGCTCAGCCAGTCCCCTAGGAACACCTAGCATGTCAGCTGGCTTCCATGCAAAAATGTCGATTCTCACGGAGGAACTGGATGGCGCTTCTTCCTATTTGGTCGAGTGTTGTGGAGATGTGGGTCGGGGCTGCATTGGGGTCGGTCGGGTGAATGTGGACAGGCTTCGTCTCATCGGACGGTGAAATCAGATCTGTGGCGGGTTTCTTGGATCGCAGCAAATCACTCGGATCTGCGCTTTGCTTATACTCTTCAAACTCGACCGTTGTCACCTAGGAATCGGCAATCTTCGAGCCCTTCTGAAAGCACTCTTCTGCCTTTTTCCGATCACCGGTGACAGTGATCACTCCTTTGGGGCCGGGCATCTTCAGTTTGCGGTACACGTAACATGGTCGAGCCATGAACCGTGCATAAGCTGGTCTCCCCAAAATGGCGTGGTACGCACTCTGAAAATCCACGACCTCAAACGTCAACTTTTCCTTGCGAAAATGTTTTGAATCACCAAACACCACGTCCAGAGCTGTTTGGCCGAGTGACTCGGCTTTCTTTCCGGGTATAACTCCATGAAAGCTCATGTTACTGGTGCTTAGTCGGGACATCGGAATGCCCATTCCTTTCAGTGTATCTGCATAAAACAAGTTCAGCCCACTACCACCGTCCATCAGCACCTTTGTCAGTCGAGTGCCTTCGACAACTGGATCAACCACCAAAGCTTGCCTCCCAGGGGTGGCAATATGAGTCGGGTGATCAGATTGGTCGAATGTGATGGGTGTTTGGGACCATCTCGGATAACTTGGTTTCTTTGGGGCAACCATGTTCACCTCACGATTAATGACCTTGATCGGCTCTTGCTTTCCACATCTGCGAAGATCATTAGAGTGGAGTTGACATGCGGATATCCTTCCTCACTGTCCTCCTTATCTTCGGCCTTGTCCGACTCCTTTTCCTTGTCCTTAGACTGTTTTCCTTGGCTTCTTTGGATCGAGGAGTTGACATTGGCGAGTGGTATGCTTTGGGTAAATGATATTGCCCTCTTCATCTTTCTTCGTGTGGATGTGACCGGCATATCCATCACGTCGTTCCCTTCTTTATCCTTCACCTTCTTAGGGTTCGAGGATACTTTTGGTTTCCTTTTGAACTTTCCCTGAGTCACGGCCAGAGCCTCTCCGGGAGCTGCTGGTTCAGCCTTCGCTTCATTTTCCATTGGTGTTTCCCTTCTCCGTGACTCGGCTTGTACTTGCCGCTTCGGAGTCGGTCTTCTTCTTCGTCGTTGGCGTACTTGGTAGCAATCTCCATCATCCGACTCAGGGTCATGTCCCCAGTTCGACCAAATTTCAAACTCAATTCTCTGTTCTTGATGCCATCCTTGAAGGCGCACACTGCCTGATGATCAGACACATTCTCCACAGTATGGTGCAAAGTGATCCATCTCTGAATATATTCTCTAAGAGTCTCATTGGTCTTCTGCACACAGACTTGCAGCTCTGTCAATCCAGCCGGTTGCTTGCAAGTTCCTTCAAACGTTCTGACGAACACTCAGGACAGATCTTCCCAAGTGTAAATGCTGCTAGGAGGTAACTGATTCAACCACGCTCTGGCAGAACCTTCCAACATGAGGGGCAAATGCTTCATGGCCACCTCGTCATTCCCACCACCAATCTGAACCGCCACTCGGTAGTCCTCAAGCCAAGTTTGGGCTTAGACTCACGGTGAACTTCTTGACTCTGTTGCCAACCTGAAATTGGGGAATCACTCGGCTCTGATAGCCCTCTTGAAACATTACGGACGAAACATGCACTCATTGCTTGTGGGCGCATCTCTCGGGGCCCACCCGATGGGCTCTATTCGGTCGACCAAGCCTTGCATGATAATGGATTGCGCGTAGCCTGGTTCTCAGGGTCGACTAGAGCTCTTCGCCCCTGCTTGGTGGCCTTTGTCATCCTGCTGCCGAGGCGTAAGACCCACCCCTCGGAGAAGTGGGCACTCGGCGCCTATCATCTCGGTCGTGTCGGTCTCCATCTTGGTCTCGCCGATTCCGCGCCCTTCTCGCGCGGAGGCGTCTGGGACTATGAGCCGGTGAACCGTATTCGCGCGACGGATCGACTATGAATTCATTGTGCGGCTGCGACACGGCTGAATTCTGGTCTCCTGCTGCCGGAGCAAATCACGATCGCATCAAGCCTCTGCCGACTTCCGGTGAGAGGGCTGGATGGACTCTGCTATCGGGTCGCAGCTGCTAAATTCTGGATTGGGGTTCGATATACTTGAGTCGGCGGGAAGAGTTAACGTCGATTGGCCAAATTGGCCAAACGTGCCTCCTCCAAGGCGCGAGCCTCGGGGGTTTCTCCTGCGATGGGAGTATGAAGGGCATCCATGTTCCTGCGGCGAAGTTCCTCTCTTTGCAGAGAGTCGAGTGGCTCGGGCTGGTACTCTTCGTGGTCGCGTCTTGGGTCGTCTCCGCTGCCTGCCCGCCCTCATGGGCGAAGCGAGGGGCTGCGAGTCCGTTGACCATCGAGTTTCCGCCGCGGATCACTGCTATCGCATTCGGATCACGATCTCTCTGAACCGGTCGGCCGGATCGAGCAGGCCGTAGAGATTCGTCGAGCTCGATTACGCAACAGGTGGTGGCGTCTGGCGAGCCACCGCGTGTCTCACCCACCGCTGAAGCCTCGACCGGCGGGCGCTTGCGCTGGCGGGGAACCGGAGGGTGGTCGATAAAGAGTCGACCGTCTGGGGTCGGCGGTTGTCGCAGCAGAACCCGTGGACACATGCGCAAAAATCGTCGCACATCATGGAAGCGCATCAGCGTCGAGTGGAGCCTCCACGAGCGAGCGGAGTCGTCGGTGGCGAAGGTGAGGCGCCGAGGCGGATCTCGCGACCCTCGACCAAAACTCCAGCAGTCATCATGATGAATATACTCGGAAGAATCGCAACTTTTCCAAAAAATTGCTAAAACACCTTCCCCAAGGTGGGCGCCAACTATCGTGGTTCTAAGTCTGACAGTAGAGTGGGGGTAGGTATGGAGAGGCAAGGTACTATCTATGGAGAGGTTGTAAACACAAGAGATGTACGAGTTCAGGCCCTTCTCGGAGAAAGTAAAAGCCCTACGTCTCGGAGCCCGGAGGCGGTCGAGTGGATTATGTGTATATGAGTTCTGAGTGCGAACCCTTACACTTTGTGGAGGGTGGCTTATATAGAGTCTTGGGACCCTGCCAGCCCATGTAATGAAGGGTTTAAGGTACATTAAGTCTGGGGCGTTACTGGTAACGCCCCATATAAAGTGTCTTAACTATCATAAAGTCTACTTAATTACAGACCGTTTTAGTGCAGAGTGCTTCTTGACCTTCTGGTGGTCGAGTGAGTCTTCGTGGTCGAGTCGTTCTAGTCAGTCGAGTGGGTTCCTCGTAAGTCGACTGGAAGGTGATCTCTTCTAAGGATGTCCTTGGGCAGGGTACTTAGATCAGGTCTATGACCTTACCCTATGTACATGAATCCATCACTAGTAGAATAGTGAAAAATAAAAATTATAAGTCAGGAAAATGAAGCATATATAAGTCATGCTTAATTACGAAAACAGACTTGTCATTGTGACTTCTTGTATCAAATTGAAAGCCTCCTCCACTTGATCTGAATAGCCTACCATCAACAAGGAAATTTACATGCATGGCAGCATTTGGTCTTCACAGTATTGGCACATAATGAATTTTTTCCGTCAAATGGAGGACATTTCCTATGTTCATATTAAGTGAAACATTAAACACTTACTAATTCAATTAATTCAACTACTTCTATTAATTCAACTAAGCATTTACTAAAAATAAACTAGTTGTATTAATTCAATTAGTTCAACTAAGCATTTACTAAAATAAACTAGTTCTATATATTAATTCAACTAGTTCAACTAAACATTTACTAAAAATAAACTAGTTATATTAATTCAACTAGTTCAACTAAACATTTACTAAAAATAAACTAGTTATATTAATTCAGAGAGTTCAAAGTAAGCATTTACTAAAATAAACTAGTTAAATATATTAATTCAACTAGTTCCACTAAGCATTTACTAAAAATAAACTAGTTACATTAATTCAACTAGTTCAACTAAGCATTTACTAAAAATAAACTAGTTATATTAATTCAACTAGTTCAACTAAGCATTTACTAAAATAAACTAGTTCTATATATTAATTCAACTAGTTCAACTAAGCATTATATTTACTAAAATAAACTAGTTATTGTATTAATTCAACTAGTTCAACTAAGCATTTACTAAAATAAACTAGTTATATATATATTAATTCAACTAGTTCAACTAAGCATTTACTAAAAATAAACTAGTTATATTAATTCAATTAGTTCAACTAGCGTTTACTAAAATAAACTAGTCATTCTATATATTAATTCACTAGTTCAACTAAACATTAACATATTTCTAATTCATCGATGATAACATTTCTAACATTTAAAATAAACTACATAGTTCTAATTCATCTAAACATTATAGAAAACAGAAAATAAGTAAAAAAAATATGTGTGTGTGTGTGTGTATACGTGTGTAGTGTACGTGTAGTGTGTGTGTAGTGTGCGTGTAGTGTGTGTGTGTGTGTGTGTGTGTGTGTGTGTTTTGTGTGTGTGTGTGTGTGTGTGTGTGTGTGTGTGTGTGTGTGTGTGTGTGTGTGTGTCGTGTGTGTGTGTGTGTGTGTGTGTGTGTGTGTGTGTGTGTGTGTGTGTGTGTGTGTGTGTGTGTGTGTGTGTGCGTATATTGGTGGGCAGCGGTGTCTCTGGTGTGAGGCAGCGATA